>CAMOHE010054261.1:0-78940 GCA_946598075.1 Artocarpus hirsutus | reverse complement strand
TGGATTCTCGAAACAATATTCTAATATAGAAGAACTGGTCCAAACATGATCAGATAATGATAATATTGTTGGTTTTGAATAACCACTATTGAATTTCTTTTCATTATATGATGTGATTTATAACTTCCCGTTGGACAAATGGAGGAATTTTGGAGCAAGCCACGAGTAATTTTGCCAGAGGGATCTTATGGTCAATTTAGCTTAGGTGTCCTTAAAAAGAAGTAAAGGGACAAATGGAGGAATTTTGGAGCAAGCCACGAGTAATTTTGCCAGAGGGATGTTAAGGTCAATTTAGCTTAGGTGTCCTTAAAAAGAAGTAAAGTTTGAAAAGTCACATGAGCTTTTATCTCTTCTTTTACGAACAAACTAGACCTATATTATGATTTTTTTAAAAAAAAAAAGAAGAAAACTGGTCCTACATTAGAATAAAGCACATAAAGCAAGAGGTGTAATCTATTATATTTATATCTATTATACACCTATATGTACATATATAAAAAAGATCATTGTCAATTTTTTTTTCACCTTTTCTTATTCATTTTTCTTTTTACTTTTGTTTTTCCTTGTTTGTTCTTTTTTTCCTATACAATCAAATTGTTAAATTTTGCTTTTTTAAGATACCCTTTTCCTCGTTTTGTTCCTGATGTGTTCTTACTTTTTTTCCTTCTTACCAAATACTTATTTACAATCTAAATCTTTTTTATGTGGCTTTTTTTTTAAAATAAATTCTTCCCCATTTGCTCATACTAAAATATTTTTTTCAAAATGTGCCCCAAATTATTTTTTTTAGAGACAAAGTCCTTTTTGATATACTCTACTCCACTTGCTAATATCAACTCTTTTTTTTTTTACTTTTCAAAATTATTTTTTTGGCTTTTTATTGTTCCCCATTTGTCTTTTTTGTTTTTTGTTCTTTTTTCGTAAAAACTCTTCTGCAATCAAGTTATTTGATGTATTTCTTCTAAGAACATTTTTTTCTCGCTTGGACTTATTAATTTTTTTAACAAATGTATCCTTACTTAATTATTTTTAGTGAAATCTTTATTATATAAAAAATGATCAATATGTTTTTTAATCAAACCACAAAAACAAATATTCTAAAACGTATCTTTATTTAAATAGTTCATTTACACAATCCTTAAAAGTATTATTTTCTCATAAATATATTTTCTCTAATATGTTTATGCATGCATAATTTTTCTTAAATTTGTCCCTACTTAAATAATTTTTTTCAAAGAACTATTTTTATGTATCGTCAAATTAATTTTAGTTTTGATTTGACTGGTAAAATAATTTTTATATGTCCTTTTCCATTTGTCTATACATATAAATATTTAGTCGAAACACGCATTTCAATTTGGAGCGAATAAATACGTATATATATAATTATCAAACTTTATTTCGCACCCATTTTATTTTATCCATATCGCTGCCTTTTATCCCTCGTTTTTGCTTGTTTTCTTTCCCTTAAACAATATGATTTTCTCTCTTTTTTCTTTTCAAAATTGGAAAGATTAAGAAACCTTAAATTTTTTCCTCTTAATTTCCTCTCTCTTAAGCAATTTTTTTCCTCTCACTCATTTTAACAAATATATGTATATAATATTAATGTTTACTGCGTATTAACTGTTAGTGATGTGCCCTAGACCAATTATGTAATGACAATATTTTAACTTCGTTACATTTACATTTTATTAATAAAGAGGTATTTTCATTATTGTTTTTTATTATAATTCTATGAATAGTTAATTCTGCCTAAGGTCATCAAGTATGTGACTTGATAGTAAAACTCTTAGGTGAAAATTGAATTCTATTATAAATTATCCATAATCGGTCATTATTATTTGGATTATAATGAATGAAGACTAGTATGAAGTTTGATTGATGATTATGTTTTACTAATCATGTGTATGAGATACTAAATCAACTCATAGATACATATTTGAGAAATGATGTATTGGATTGACCCGCTATGAGAATACTGCATGATAATTGTCATAAGTGATTCTCATCACAATAGAATTATCCTAGTCCTCTGACCTGAAATCACCATTGTTTCCTACATGATAAGTTCTATATTTTGACACATTCTAATATTATCTTTAACAGGATGATGAATGGATTGTTGTTGGATATAGAGTGAATCATGTGAGGAATGTGAGTGATTAAGAAGGAATTTGTCCCTCATTTATTATAAAAAAGATATCTATGAGCCTCTCGATAAGTTAGACTGAAAAAAAAATGTATGGCCATACTGGAATGAATTGATAATGGTTATACATATCAGTCTACTCAAGATCGAGAAATAATATGATTGAATAGTATAAGGATGACATAAATTATGCCTTATGTTCAATCAAGGTATCTAGTGACAAAAGGACTTTAATACTTATTATAAATTGGGTTATGTTAAATTATTGACATTTGCATAATTTGGATATCATAATGTCTTGTTAGAGGCCGCTTATAATTTATGGGCCAGAAATAGAATTTTAAGCCCACTACCAAGGTTATGTGAACCTATAGGGTCGCACACTTAGAACAAACCAAAATGTATTTTGGGGTTTATTGTGTCTAGGTTAAATGAACCTGATAATGTCCAGATTTGATGTACTAGATATGTCTAGGTTCATTAAATCTGACGTTATCTAGATTATATGAATCATATTTGAATTACAGTTTACCATAGTTAAAATCTGACTCTATCTCAAAGTCAATATATTTATATATATATATCTGTTTTAAGGCTTCTGGCCGAATTAGATGAGCAAAGGCGTTCTCTTATTTTAAAAGGCAAAAACATTAAAAACCTTAAAATTGAGAGAGTCATTAAAAGCAAGAAGAGGGTGCTAGGACACCAATTCACTTTTAAGAAGTATGTTCGTGTGGATACCTGCAGAGGGCGTTGCTCTAAGTAACAACGTCTAAATCAGATCCCGAATACGAAAAGCTCGAGTTAGGGTGTCATCTCTCTTCCTTCCAGAAATCTTACCCCTTTTGTCATCTTGATAAGATTCTATGTATTTCTTATTAATCTAATCGAATTGCATGGATCCTACGAGGGTTTTGTGGGAATTAATTTTGATTTTTCGCTGCTTATTTGAATCTCAAAACCCAACATTAACAACTAGATAAAACGTCAATTACTAATCAAACTATATAATATTACTCCCATACGTGCCCAACTATTTTAATATCTATGATATGTAACAATATCTTTCAAAATAGTATAACACCAACATATAGATACAAAAGTTTGTTATTACATTTTGTTAGTTATTATCACATAGAACAAATGTTATATTATTTTCTTATTTTGGTTAATATATGATGCGTGTAGAAAGCCTACACCCAAGTTTTGAATATTCCTTGTTTGGCTGAAAAAGTTTTGAACAATACTTGAATGACAACAATAAATACTACTTGCCAGTGTCCTTACTACTTAGTAAGAAACTAAGCGGGCTTTAATTAATTATTGGATATTTGAAAAATCTGGTTAAAACTAAATCTTTTGAATTGAAAATTATAACATGTAACAGTTTTATATTATAACTTTTTTTTTTTAATTATTATAGCTTGTGAGAGCTTTAAACTAAACTAACTTAAAATTTTAGTTAGAAGTGATTTTATCAAACACTTTTTGGTGTGAAGAAGAAAAAAAAAAAAAGAATAAGCATATGGTAATTATTCAATGAGTAATTGAGGTTGTGTAAGAAGTCATATACTTGAGGCAATGATAGAGCCAGGTGGAGATTGTTTCCCCTTTATGTATTGGATTGGCGCGGCAAGGATTGACATTTTCCAATCACTTCCCGACAGGATTTAAGCATTATATCTTGGATATTTGCTTTTGCCAGGTGAAAAAGATAATTTCAACTGTAGTTGGTGGAATATCACGAATGGCTCAGCAGGACATTGGATCCAAAATTGAATGATAGGATACACTCCATTTCGTTATTGTGAGCAGTTTTATTTGCATTTTTAATTTTGGGGAAAACCGGTTTTATTTGCAATCACTACTGTATGTTACTAACAATACATATAAATCTTACACAAAAACAGTAAATTCATTTTCATTTTTCGTGAAATTAACCATAAAATCCTGATTGATAAATTGGCGCAGCAGTTTCTTTGATAGCATTTTTTTGCTAAACTTCCCTTTCATAGTTTCACTATTTTTATTTTTACTTTTTTTTGGTCGAATATGCAATGAAAGTTTCTTAATTATTTGTTTGGAGAAGTGCGAAAAAATTCCTTAAAAGAATAAGATCAATTTTATGGTAGGGTATGTAAAAGTACCTTACTGATTAGATGAATAAGATACATGAAACTTTTAAAGCTGGATACAGTAGAGTTTTTTTTTTTTTTTTTTTTCATATCCTGCCATCAAACTCATCTTGAAACCCACAACCATAGAAAGAATTTCCGGCGAGTTCTTTGTTGTGCCTACTCACTAGCAGGTCATGTATATCAGAACCCCTAACTAGTAACTAACAAAACGCTTTTTGGCATTACAAAAGCACAGAACGTGTTGACACTTTGCTTTATCCATGACCAAGTGTTGGAACGAAATACTTGCTTGAATTTTAGGAGAATCCATGTCGTGGATTCTTAATCCTCTAGTTAATCAACATCCGTAAATTCTGTTTTGTGTGTTTGTGTGTTGGTTGTAGTTATACCAAACTCCCTCCTTCCGTGGCAACAATTAATACACCAAACTAGTAGGTTTTTGTTCTTTTTAAGGAAAATTAGTATTAGTATTAGTATTGGTTTTAGAACAATGATTAATGTAACCTAGATCGCATCATTTTAACCACTACAAATGATGGGCCACATGCACCTTAAAGAGGGAACTTTTTTGGGATCATCTAATGGGCCGATCAACTGGTTTTACTTTTTTTTTATATTTTTTTATGGGGCCAACTTCTGATCCTATAGCTAGACAGGCATAAACTATATCCTAATCCAGATTAGATTCATAAATTCAATACTCTGTGCAGACTAGGAGACTCCACCTGAAAAACTCGCGATGCGATAATTATAATAAAAGAATAAATATAAGATTTTTCATGAAATCTGTAGTGGTAGCAGGAGGGTTGGATGTAGTTCAATGCATTTTCGTAACACAGACAAACAATTGTTTGATATTAGTTCAATCTTTTTCTTTGCTGGAAGATATCGATATGTTTGCACTTATCTAGACTAGCTTAGTCTACACTCCTTTCTCAGGAAAAAAAAAAATGCTTTACACCACCTATAGCCTTCGGCCACATATTCCAAGAGGTTTTGCGAAGAAGATTCATGTGGATATTATCTTATTTGCGGCTCACAATATTCTCGTGTTTCTCAACAATATTTTGCACGAGATAAGAAGTTATCTCTGGAAAATATCCCATTTGGAAGATTTTTTTTTTTTTTTGTCTATTCCTTTTTTATCTATTTTGTTTTAATATTAAATAAATTATATACATCCACTTAGACGTAAATATATCATTAGTTCTGAGTTTGGTAGACATAGATCTCTATCTAATTGTGATTTTCTAGTTAGACTTCTCTTTTTTATATGATCTCTTATTAATCTGTATAGCTTATAAGTCTTAAATCTGGAAGATTTTAAACCGTCAAAAATCAACATCCACAACAAACCAGTGGCAGGTTTCTGCAGTTCATGTCATAAACACCATAATAACCCAGTAACTTGGCGACGTGGGAACATTTAACTTATAACACCCTCCTTCATGTGTAGCATGTCATGTAAATGGGTCGAGGTCCAAACCCATCATCACTTGCAAAGTATGGCAGTACCATACTTCTTGGGCTTGAGTAGAACTTATCTTCTAGCTCAGTGGAAGAAGGGTGCATAATCCTAATTATCAACACCATACCATAAACTCGTCCTCTAGCTTAGTGAGAAAAATTTGACCTCTACACTCTAGTCGATTTGATGATTTAATTATTTCTTTAATTGGAGTGAATTTCTTGTTATACCAATCTTGATATTTCTTATAGACAGTAATATTTTTGATCGAATAAAAAAAGTGTTTATTAAAAAAGAAAAATATACCAGTTAGGAGAAAATGCACATAAAAGTTCCTTTGCCCAAGCTCTTATCTAAAGCAGTGACATATGCCGGTACCCCTTCCATGTATAAGAAAGCAAAGACATGAAAGAAATAATACTCTGCTATATATGTAAAATCCTTTTTTATCCCCATTGAATTATAGCCTCGTTATTCACAAAACTATAAGTTCCAATCTTATCATCTAGTGCATTTTTTAAATTGAATCTTACTGTTTTGCTGATACAAGGTTATAACCTCGTGAGCTAAATAAGATTGCTCTAACACATATTTGTAATTATTATTTATCTAGCTCCCTTGGGATTGTCCTTTTTGTCGGTGGGAACATGGATTGCCAGCAGTACAAAAATATAGGCAGTTAGTTTAGTCAGCTAGGGATACATCACTATATTTGCGAAAATGGAAACTTTGTCAGGTTATTTGTTTATTTATTTATTATTTGGAAGAATGGCTTTGTCAGGTTCAATTTCCAAGTCATGTTGTTGATTGGAATAGAAAGCCTCGCCCCTCCATCAACGCACATGGTCTCCCCGGTTATGTAAGAGGTTGTGGGTGGGCACAAGAAAAACACCAAGACAAATGTCTCTCATGGCCGCAACGTGGTGCAAGAGAGAGACGACCTTTGAAACATCACTAAAAATTTTTAACCACGCTTAATCTAGCAATGTTATATGCATGGAGTCGTTGTACGTACGACAATGGTTTTTATTTGTCGTTAGACGTATTTGTGGTGCATTACAAAGGTGACGTAGGGAGAAGTTGTCGTTTGCTCTGCTTGGAAATGTTCTGTCACTTGTATGCTAGTTTTCTACGTTCGTCGTTTCTTTTTTTAAGTTTTACTTTTGCGTTTTATATGGTAATTTTTCGTTTATTTTGAACGGGGTAGTACTAGCTTGTTGCTTTCCTCTCAAGCTCATAAGCTTTGGATTCTATCTAAAATTTGGCTCGATGGAGTCGGAATCCTCGTTGTTATCAACTCTATCTTGGAAGAACGAAAAAAAAAAAAAGATTTTTAAAACTTTTTGAAATAAATATCAGGTTTTAAAAATATTTGTAATAATAACAGTAAAAAAATTTTACAAGTAAAATTTCTTTTACTGCCTAGTAAATCTTCTATCTACAAATATTTTTAAAACCGACTATTTACCTCAATAAGTTAACCTTTGCTACATTATTTCCCCCTCTATTTTTGTGTTTTAATGGCTTGCTCCATCAAAAGGTCTATAGAAAGCACATTTATAAAGCATTCAACAACGATAATGTGTCACATACTCGCATGTTCGTTTCGGCAGAGCACTTCTAAAAGTTTCAAACCAACTGAATGAACTAAAATAAATTCTCGTTTTTGATTTGGTTGGTGATTTTTTCCTTTCAAACGAAGCATGTACACATTACGCTTTTTATGTCAGTTCAAATTCAATTTCTACATCTTCTCTCTTTGTTTGTTGCATTTATTTCTTAGGGCCTCGTTTGATACAACTTTTGCTTGTGCTTTTAGTCAGTAGAAGAAGAGATGTAAAAGCTGTAGCTTTTCAGTAAGTGTTTAGAAATTTTTAAAAGAGCTTTTATAGACCAAAATGGCTTCAATTTTTTTTAAATGTTACAAAAATGTTATATTTAACCTTATAATGTATTACAAATGTTCTGGTACAAGTTTCAAAGTTTATTTGAGAAGTACTTTTTTAAGAAGCCATATTTTGTAGCATTGACAGAAAACATTTTTAGAGAGCAAAAACACTTCTAACAGAACATCTAAACACTAATAGAAGCAGCTTTTGGACTCGAAAAGCTAAAAACAACTTTTAAAAAACCCTCCCAAGCAAACCCTTATAACAATTGGTCCCCTCATAATCTTAGGAAGCTATGATGGTAAAATGAATGAATTTTTAAGTTGAGAATTCTCCTATGCAATATAGGAGTGAAAATGATTCCTTAGTAAACGACGACATTACAAAAGTTTGATTTTTGGTAAGGAAACGACAATGTATCACTTAAGGAGTACCGGCGCAATCGATGCCTTAGAATAGTACACCAAGATTTAAGACCAAAACGCTTAAGGACCCAACGCATATAGCATGATTAGATCGTAAGATAATAAAGAAACAGAATGGCAAATCTAAGAGTCAGTTGATTGTCAACAATTACCATTGGTACACGTTTAGCAACATAGTTTAAATCCTACCTTATTGTTCAATCACAGCATTTTTTTGAAATAATATTTAAATTTCAAACCAGTTTTGTTTCAAACTATTGGTTTGAAACACGTTCCTAAACAACTTATAAAATTAAATCCATATTCTCGCGGACTCCCAAGCCTATAGGGTGATCAATGAGGGAGAAAATAGCAAGTCACTGGACTTTCTTCCTTTTATTGTAGATTCCAAGTTATTCCATGTTTTTTTCTTTTCAAAATTATGTTTAATCGAGTTGGTTAGCTCTCTTCTCTTTAATATATGTGTTATACATAGGAGAGTATTACAAGTTAGTGGCAGAGATACATATATGTGAGATAATGGACATTTTACCCCCTAATTTTTTTGTAAAATCTTAATTGTGCCTTCATTAATTTCTATTGTGCTCTTATTTTGTAAGAAAAAAAATTATAAATGTGCCCCACTCAATGGTTAAAATATATAATTATGTTCTTATATTAAACAAAAAATTATCTCTGATTTTTTATAATACACTTACTGGACATATTTTATAGGTCTATTATTAATTGTACCATTCTACCGCTTAAATTATATCTTTAAATTGTGACATGCCTTCTCTCAAAAGAGAAAAAAAAAAAAAAACAAGTGTTATGTCAAAACATCTATAACATTTATAAAATGTGAGTTAAACGATGATGTTTACAAAAGTTCCCCTTTACGTATTTCATGCTCATTGAAAGTGACACTTTCAGGGAAAAAAAAACGTGGTGGCGAGAAACTCGTTATCATCCTAGAAAGTAGGGAAGGAAACTCGTGTTGTAATTCTGACCATTCCGTCTAATCAACAATAATTAACAGTTGATTTTTTAAGGGGAAATCAATAATTGATCTCTTTTCTTTTGTCGTTTGTAATCATGCTAGCAATTAAATATTACAGCTATCATCCAATTACTCAAAAAGATAAGAAAAAGAAAAGAAAAACCCCTCAAAACTTCAGTATCAGTTTTCCTTGAACCTTGAGCTGTCATACTGGCCAGATATTTGCCAAAAATGTCCTGCAGTCCAACTCTTTTTTTCTAATTCAATCTTCTTATTTATTTTATTAAGTATTTAAATCACAGTTTAAATTATTTTATTATAATATTTTTATTTTATAAAAATTTTTATTTTTATTTAAATATTTTATCTAAATTTACAAACCAAACAAACTCTTAAATTTTCTCCCCACAAGTTTCACTCGCCTCGCTTCAATTGACGTTCTTCACCTCATCGATGAGAACAAAGTGACCCGATTCCCTTAGAGCCACCGGTGACCCGAGCCGTCATACCCTCGAGAGACCATCTACGACTGTCTCTGCTCTCAGTGTCTGTGTGAGCTATTTTTCTCCGTTGAAATCATACAATCCAATGGTTAGATAATGGGTCGCCTCATAAATATTTGGTTTTTGGTAATTAAAAACTGAATGAATGCAAGTGGCCAAGGTTACATCAAAGTGGATGGGGAACTTGTACAAGTCTTGGCAAAGCAACGTGTTTTGCTATTTTGCTTGTTGGCCCATTTTCACTTAGAAAACATATATAACTTATCCAAACCCTAATTCATCGTGAAACATTTTAACAAACCGAAAAACTCTTACTTTGGCTTTTGGGTGTTCCCAACATACGATAAAGGTCCCTACATACAATAAAGGTCACACAATTATATTACTTCTGACATTGTGCCCAAATTGTTAATGCTACACTACATAAAATAGCACATTACTACCACCAAAAAGAAAAAAAATAATAGTACAACATATAGCATTTAGGCGACAGCATATTCCAAAAACTATAAGAAAATAAAATACGATGATGTAATATGTTACACTACAAAAGATGGGGTTTTGGGCCACAAGTATGTAGTGTGTGCATATTCATGCTTGGTGAGAGAACAAGCCATTCACTGTGAAGCCTCCGTCAACACAAATGGCTTGCCCAGTTATGTAAGAAGCTGCTGGTAGGCATAGGAATGTTACCAATGAAGACACTTCGTTTGGCTCCGCGACACGGCCAATGGGCGTTCCAGAAATGGCGGCTTTTAAAAAGCCCTCGTTGCGGAAAAACTGCACAAAGAAAGCAATAATGACCAAAAAAAAAACTTGTTTATTAAGAAAATAGTTTTTATTTAACTCATAGACAGGGAGAAAAATTCGGCAAATTGTCAGTTTTGAACAACCTTTTTAATAAATCGCCAATCTTTTTTGCTTTGCAAATGGTCCGTTTTTTTTTTTTTTTTTTTGAAAAAGTAATTTTTCAGTAATTGATCAATGATAAACCATAATTTAGCACTAACAAGACGGTCTATCTTTGATTTATCAAACAATTTATCATTAATAAACTGTAAAATTATTTGATTGAAATTGATTAATCACAAACTGATATTAGTTAACCAGTAAATAAAATACCAAGTCAATCAATGAAAAATCACAAGTCAGTGGTACAAGACTCATATTTAAACCAAATAAAAAAAATGTTATTTTCCTCATTTTACAAAGCTTTGACCATTTACTAAAAACAGCTTAAAAATACTCCCAACCCCCAGAAATGTTTGGTTTTTGTTTTTGAAAGTGAAAGAAATAACAAAGATCTTATCACATATTACTCCAAAGAATCTATATATTGTTCTCTTTTTCTTTTTCTCAGAACGTAATAAGAAACTGATAACATTCTGACTAGCAATGAATATATCTGCTGCTACGTTCAAATATTACAAAATATATCCCATAAACATCTTTAATAATTCTAAATTCACGTGTCAATGTACCAGAGTGGTAAAAAAAAAAAAAATTCTCCAATATTATTTTTAATGCTAAATTTTCTACATGTTAAACTTTGTAGTAAATATGCCACCAAGTTTAATATATAGCAAATTTGACATTTGATTTTTATTGATTTATAGATTGTTTTTTTGCTTTAATAATGACAACATCCCTATTTTTAGTTATTTTAACGTTTGAAAGTTTATTTTTACAAATTGTAAGGTCTAATAGCTATGACAAAAAGTAAATATGGGAGACTTCAAATAACATTATACATTAGAGTATAAAATAAGATAGCACATCAAATATGTTATTTTTATACTTTTTGATGACAAATTTAAACGTTTACATTGGAAATGGTCCAATGAAAGAGAGGAAAAAAAAAACACTTACTATGACATATAATTAAACATTTTGAAAAATGAGGAAAGAAAATTCACCGGTTCAGATAGAGGGGTTCTAGTGGTCCAAGGAACAACACAATTACTCCTTATATTGTCCTTTGCCCATTCGCAGGCAAGATTTTTTGTCAATTGGTTCATCGCAGCTGCAATTAAATAGATTATATGTACCAAAAAAAATATGTATTGAAATTGGTTAGTCTAGCAACAAACTAAGCAAAAAAAAGGATATATAGCTACGGAATAAATAAAAACATTTACCTTTAGCAGCAGCGTATATGGTCCCAGCGTTAAGTACTGATACTACCCCGGCGACGGAGGAGACAAAGACGATACTACCTGCTCCCGAAGCTTGAAGAAGAGGATGAGCAAGTTGGCACATATGGTAAGCAGATTCAAAGTTTGTTTTCATTAGAAATGAGAAATCTTCACTTGTGTACTCTAAAGTTGGTTTCTGTACGGTTGTTCCCACATTGTTTACCTAGAATAAGACATATTAGAAGTTCAAATAAGTCTTAAATTACAAAACAAGTGCATCAGAACGTATAATAACACCAGCTTTTGCTATTGTCTCCTTAGAACTTTGAAGGACCGTACTTATAATGTAACATGATGTTAATTCAGCATCACACTGACCTTAAAAAAGTGTAATATCAAGAATTTAGAAAAATTTCTTGTAATTAAGTTTCTTATTTCAATATATCACATGAAAGTAGGGTCCCTCAGTTAGAAGGGTTGTAGAAAAGCTCTTTCCCTTGTTACTCTTTTTTTTTTCATGGCTTTGCAAGATTTATGAACACTACTGATTATTATCGCCTGGTAATCAAAACTAGAGATGATGAATGAAACAGAAAGGATATAGGGACTGTTTTTTTTTTTTACAAGGATGTCAAGTTTTCCGTTGAAGAGCGATGAAACTTTGTTGGCCAGCGCTTTTCGATCTGCTTCGGACACTAAATCGCAGACAGAACCGTGCACTCGGAATCCTTTCCTCTCCCACTCAACCAAGCACTCATTAAGTTGGGCTTCATTTCTAGAGCATGTGTATACGGTTGCCCCAAATCCTGCCAATTCCTCCACAACAGCATACCTAGTTATAAGCACCATAAATAACCATAGTAAATAACAAATTGAGCAACTATCTATAAATGATATACAATTAGAAATTTATTTTTATGTGATTATAATCAACATAAACATGGAATAATAAGAAGAGAATATTTTTAGAGACCCTATTCCTTTGGTTCCGCCAGTGACAAGAGCAGTCTTTCCCATGAGGGACCATCGTTGGTTCCAGCTAGCTGTAGTACCACCTGCCTCAGCCATATGTTAATATAATGAATGGAAAGAATCCATTGATCACTCTTATGTTATGCTGTGGAAATTGAAAAACAATGGTAACGTATCTATATATATATATATATATATATATTTATTTATTTATTTATGGCCAATTAAAGAGTGTTTGGAAGTGTGGTGAGAACCAATGGTTAGAACAACTTTTACTGTAGCATGTGAGAGCTTTATACTGTAGCAAATTTTTTAATTGTTACTGTAGCATGTGAGAATTTTACACTATTTATAACTGAGTTTGTGGTGAAAACTGAATGGTTAGAACCACAGCCAAACAGGGGTAAGACAAGTGAAAATAATTAAAGAATGAATTGTTATCATCCTTGATAGGTATATATCATGAGAAAGACACGACCGATTGTCAACAATAAAGGCAAAAATGAGACAGAGAAAAGGAAATATAAGATACTGTTATAAGTTGAAGTAAGTACTGATGTCAGCGTAAATAGTAAAGTTAAAATTGGTGGATTACTGTAGCAATGCTGGCAACGTATGCTGTAGCAGTTATTGTAGGCAAGACCACCGTAAGGAAGTTATGCTTCTCATCACTTGTGATGAATAGAATGCTCTGCGTTTTCAAGATTTTAAGAAAGTTAGTAATTATAATTTTGTCATATTCTAAACAGTTTCACAACTAAAATTTTATGGGAAGAAAATAACAGATGAGAAAATGCTGAAAAAGACTTACTCTATATTTAATGCATCCCACGTAACAACAGCAATATAGGTTGTGTGATTTTAGGACATATTATGAACTTATTTCTTTTCTAACGGCAGAACAAAAAAATGAACTTTGATTAGAAATCATCAGTCTCGACCCATAGGATACCTATTTGTTATTAGCACAAATATGTGTACATAATACATGTCATGGTGCGAATAACAAACGGAAAAAATTGTGTGTACATAAAACACTTGCACATAAGAAAAGGGAACAACAATAAGAGATTAAACATAGACCCTATTCCTTTGGTTCTGCCAGTGACAAGAGCGGTCATTCCCTGAAGGACCATCTTTTTTGCCTGCTTCCACTTCCTTTCTGAGCCATATTTCGTCCTAGTACTTCCACAATTGTTATTGAATATGGTTCAGGCACTTATTGCCTCATTATATCTAATGGTTCAACTTCAACAGCACTATTATTAGAAGCCAAGATATAGATAAGTCACTAATGACATGAATGGCAGACAAGTGTTTTGTGAAGAAAAGAGAAAAGATAGGAAAAGAAAGGAGAAACGTATACAAGATATTGACATGATTACCACTTGGTGTCGACTCTAAAGAAAGAAAAAAAAAATCCGATAAAAATCGAAAAAGGTACCCTCGATAGCTATCCGTTTTTCAGGCATTAGTTTTAACGATTTCAAGACGTGGAAAGCAGTCCCACTTACTAATGCACCATCTTTTTCTGAGAGCAACCAAAGGTGACAAGACTTGACAAACACTGGTGGTCCCTGAGGGCGTAGTGAAATATCTGAGATCCAGATCTTATATTAACAAGAGACCGATTGTCTCTTTGCGTTTGTGGTAGACAAGAGGACAAAGTAATAATGGAGGATTCCCATATGGCCAGAGAAAAGTCAAAGCAGTGCAGATATTTTGAGCCAATAAAGGGACAGTTTATCAGCAGTAGATATAAAAGTACTCTTTTACACATGAATTTACATAACCATGAACCTCTTTTAAAAACTACTCCCCCGATACATCTTACACAAAATAAAACAGCACATTGTTAAAATATTACAGCAGTTTGTAGAATGACCAATATCCAGCCCTGCCTTCTTCATAGAAAAAATGTTCTCTGCCAAGTTTCTATTCTGGCTTGCACAAACGAATTCCTTCCTTTTAGATTCTACCACTACCTCTTACCAAATTTGTAGCCTGTTTGATATTAGTTGGTTTTAATCAACTTTTCAATTAGGAACAATGTAAAGCTCTTATATGCTACAATAAAAGCAAAAAAGTTACTACAGTATAAATCACTCATATGCTATAATATTTATAATTTTAACCAATAGTTCTAATCACTACGCTAAACACCCGATATAAAATGATGCTAGGCCTAAATTATACTTGTCTTAATTTTTTTTCTTTTGGGGTCCAGAAGGCCGAAGCCTGATGACCCAACAGCGTTAGAGAAAGAATACAAATGACATGGGCTTAAGAAAAGAACAAGACAAGAGGAGAAAAAGGAAAAGATTACAATAGGAACTAGTGCGACCCACAGGAGCCAGGAAGGTTTTCTCTAGCTAGCAGTAGAAAGCCCCAGCGTGAAAAGCAAAAAAGCTCTTCTCCAACTCTTCACTTAACTAACAGAATCAAGAAAAAACTATAGTTTCTACACCAAAAAATTACGTGCATGTAGGTAACAATTATAAAGACAACGCCAATCTGCTAATGTACCTGTCTACTATGTCTCAAACTGCATCTTTCTTTTGTCATTGCATTCTGTGACTAAATTTTGGTTCTCTTTTTTTTTTTTGGCACATGTAAATTGTCACAAAATTGTAACCATTTAGCATGTGTCTTGCAGTTGTAAATTATCAATCTTGAAACGTTTTTAGTTTCAAAATGGGGGTCACGTCAGCAAGATGAATCAATCTACCTGCTCAACCATGGCGGTTCTGATATACCAAGGTGCCACAGAATTGACACTTATGTTGTCATTTGCCCACTCACAAGCCAAATTTCTGTAAGTTGGTTGATTGCTCCTGAAAATGAGAAAACATACAAAAAAAGGTTGCAACGTTATTGAGTTTCCAATACTAAAAATATAAGAGGATCTCCAACCTATAACATCAAAACAGTGTAACTTTTACACCAAAATGGTGTAACTATCACATTAAACAGTAACTTCATCTCCAACTCTTTACACCATGTTTAACGCCAAAAAAGAATATTCCCTATATATTCTATTTCATCTAAATTGTTTATATTATTTTTACTAATTCCCTACTATGAAACTATTTCACTAAAATGACATGAACAGTGGCATGCTAGATTTGGTGTGCTCCTGTGCATCTCATCAATTTGGTGTGAGTTTTTGGCACCTTGTTGGAGACAACATGAACACCAAAATGGCATTTAACCCACAAATCTGGCGTGGGTTGGAGATGGTCTAAAAAAAAATTTCAATTCAACAAGATAAAACCTTTGGTTGCTCCCTGAACAGACATGGACTTGAGTGAGACAAAACCAGACACAGAAGACATGAACACAACGCTTCCTCTCCCAGAGTTTCTAAGAGGGGGATAAGCAAGATGGCATAAATGGAAAACTGACTCAAAATTGGTTGCCATGCGAGCGGCAAATTCTTCAGCTGTGAACTCTACCATTGGTTTCCGTATATTTGTCCCCACATTGTTTACCTGCAAAAATAGTGGTATAAGAGTCCAAGCTCAGTAAACAGAAAGAGCAACTCCAGAAAAAGCGATGCCTTTACAATCACAAAACAAGAAGCAAAGGAGTGTAAAAAAGATGCAAACCCCATTAAACAGAATTTAATGAATGATGAGGGTTTGACCTCATTCTCAAATCTATCAGCCAGGACTCATCAAGAAGTCATAGCTGTTATATGATTTCAGACACTATGCTTTAGCCTTTAGGAGTTTTACAACAGAAATTTTTCCCAATACTCTAGAAGAATATCGTCAAGGGACATCACCAAAAGAATGTATCTTTACCGACTTGACTCAAGACAAAGAGGCTGTTCGGAATTTGCTTTCGGGAAGCTACATTTGGCTTTGTGTGTCTAAAAGCTGCTTCTAAGAGTATTTGAATAATTTTTAAGAACTTCTAGCCGAAGTTACAATATACGACTTCTCAAAAAGGCTTTTCTACGAATGACTTTAAAACCTGTAATGGAGCTTAAATCCACGATAACATTTGGATTATGTATTAGAAAATTTAAAAATCATTTTTGTCTCACTAGATATTAATTAAAAAGTTAATAGTTATTGCTTCTCTTCTTCTACTGTCCAAAATATAAGCAAAAACAGTACCAAAAGCAGGCCCAAAATAATCGCCCTGAAACAAGTTACATGTTCAAGAACTACTCCAATGGAAAATGCGAGAATAGATTATTCATAAACTAAAACACAGTATATATTGTCCTCTACATTGTATACATGTTATATGAGGAAATAGAGAAGCTTACAAGGATGTTGAGCTCCCATCAAACACAGAGGACACATCCTCCATCAAATCCTCTCTCTGAGCTCTCACAGACACATCGCAGACTGACCCACTAGCCTCAAAACCCAGATCTCCCCAACCCCTCAAGCAACCATCAAGCTCATCAGCATTCCGACAACACGTGTGAACTCTCGCCCCAAGTCCCAAAATTTCCTCCACAATCGCACGCCTAAAAGAAAATAAAACAAATACCCAACTCCACATCCACAAAAGGGTCTCAAATTCTCACATTTTCTCCACTTAAAAAACAACCCAGTTCCAATAATTCATAAACACAGATAGATATATACAGAGGAGTACTTTTTTTTTTAACCCGATTCCGCGAGTGCCACCAGTGACGAGAGCTGTCGTCCCTTCAAGAGACCACCTTTTGCTTTTAGTGTATATAGCACTTGTATTAGCGTTGGAATGCAACGTGTTTTGACTCCGAATGGGTCTACTATAAGGGAATGAATTGTTGGAAAAATGTGAAGTTCGAACATTAAGGGAATAGACGGTTGGCTTGGATATGGTGGAACTTGAGAAGGAATGATATTTGTGAGCGGAGTTTGGGAGCGTTGAAGAGAATTAAGAAGAAGCAGAGAGTGAAGGTAGTGAGTTAAGTGTCTGAGAAATTTGAGGTTTTGACGGAGTTTTTTCTCAAAACTGGTTCAACCCTGATTTCTTCAAACGACCATAATACGTCAAGGACCAAAACAGCGGCTCCAGATCCAGGACCTTAACGAGACGACGGAAGCTTCTTCAGGAACTTGTCGTTGGCTCTTGTCTCGGCGTGTCTTTTTATTAACGTCGTTTAAAGGCCCTCGACCTTTTTTCTTTTTTTTTTTAAGGAATAAAAGGCGTATTTATTTCACTAATTTAGTCCAATTTTGCTCCGTTTAAATAGTTATTATAGTTTAAATTAGTATTTAATAAAAGTATTTAATTTAAACTAAATTAACAGTTTAAATTAAGCTAAACTATCCAACTTAAATTTTAAACCTCCTTTATTTCAACATTTCGAATCAAGATTGAACCGTGATTTCACCCCTTAGTTTGTATTTATAATTTAATACTATTATTTTATATTATTTTTAATTATAATTTCTTTTTTAATATTTCATGTTTATTTTTAATTAAATAATTTTTTTATGCTTCAAATTAAAATTATCAACACTCATCCAAACACAATTTCAGATTGTGTATCATATTAAATTAACACTTTAACTGCATATTCAAATACCAATTTAGATTACTGTTTAAACTTTGCAATTCAAATTTCTTTGTTCAAACCAAAAAATTTTAAATTAACACAACTCGAACCAGCAAAATAAACGTGAGGAAAGGCTCTTGTCTTAAAATGTTGTTTTAGCCCTTATAATAATAATAATAATAATAATAATATGCTGTTTTAAGGCATGTCATTATGGTTTATTCAAGAAGTCCCTTTTTAAGTTATTGTTTTCAGTCAACGTCCTTATTTAGGTTATTCGTTTTTAACTTTCTTTACTACTCTTGTCGTTTCCCCGAGCTAATGTGTTGTAAAAGCTTTTTATCATCTTTCAGGTTCCAAGTGTAGTTTATTCGATTGCTGTCGTCTTTAGTTTGTTTTCCTTTCTTTATTCTTTTTAGGTTTAAACAATTTTCCTTTTTATGTCGTTTTCTTATGTTATTGTCGTTCTTTAAAGGTTTATGTTGTCGTTTCTGTGCAACTCGTAGCTAATTCAATTCATCAAGTTCTTAATCTTGTATTCTTCTTCTTTCCGGTTACTGCCGTGCCCCCCGGTTATGTAGTTTTTGACATTTCTTGCCGTTTTTCAATGCCACTATCGTTGTGCCAACAAATCATTCTCTCCGCTGTAATTTCCACCACTATTTATGTGTTAGTTCATTCATTTATAACTTGTCTTATAAATTTCAACTTTTTAAAGATTTTTCCAAATTTCCTATTCATCATTTTCTTATGTTATTGTCGTTTTTTGTACATCATATCATTGTCTCTAATGTTTTTTTTCCTTGTCGTTTTACTATTTGGTGACGTTTTATTTGTTAGAAGTCGTTTTTTCATCTCCTTATCGTTTTCCAATGTCATCTTTTCAACGGCTATTGTCGTTTTAGTTGAAATGTTTTGTTACATTGAGTTTCTTATGTTTTTGTCGTCTCTTTGCTTATTGTCATTTATTTCTTTTTATTTTATCCAGCAAAAAACAAAAACAAAAAGAATGAGTTTTTCCCTACTTGATTAATACTCAAAAACTAGGGGTAGTAATGCAAAAACAAGCCGGGCCGGCCCGTTCTTCTTAGGTCCATGCGGGCCGCAGGCTGGGCCAAGTCGGCCCTCCAATTTTGTGGGTTGGGTCGGGCCAAGCCAACCCATATTAAAATTACCTTGGCCTGGTCCGGCCCAAGAGTCAATTTTACATGGGCCGTGTCAGGCCATGCCATGGGCCTTAAATGGGCCGGCCTATCTTGGGTTTAAATGGGCTAGCCCATCTAAGCATGTAATTTTTAATTTTTTAATTTTTATTTGTTATTTTTGAATTTTTAAACAAGTTAACAAATATAAAAGTTTGAATAGTCAAGGGAAATACAAAAAGAGATATTTTATTTACGATTGCTTCTGTAAAAACCTTTCCAAGGAAAACCCAGTGGGACAAAACCTTGGTAAGAAAAAAAGAGTACAATCAGTATAATTTATATAAGATGTTTACAAAATTACTAAAAATAAAAAAAATTAAAAAACATAAAAAATATTGTTCATTGTAGGCCGAGATGGCGCAGGCCATTATAGGCCTATACGGGCAAACCCGGCCTAAGCCTAGCCCGGCCCAACCCATGATTTTTCATGGGCCATGCGGGCCGGCCCATGGGCCGACATATATTAGCCAAGCCCAACTTACCAATATTTATGGGTCGGGCTGAGGAGTGAACAGTGTCGAGCCGTGCCAGCCCAGCCTATCACTATAGCAGGACGGGCCCAGGCCAGCCTACGGACCCCGGCCCATTGTTGCATCTCTAACTAGCGACAGGAAAATAATTCTAACTGTTTTCGAATTCTGATGCAAAATACAAAAAGGGCTTAGACTAGTGGATGATTCTGGTGGCTCAAGATTATTTTTTTTAATAAGCCAAAAAAAAAGGACCTGATTTTAATTCTTGTTATATATAGGAATATAAATGCTTCCGACGTTAAGGCAAAAAGGGCTAAAAATTAAATCAGGGAAAAATACGTGCCTAGAACAACAATCCAACAGTCTCTATCTCCGAGTTCCAACGGGCCCAAGTGGCAAAAAAAGAAGAGCCTTAGCAAACATTGGCAGCTGGCACTTCAAAAACATCTAAACTTGCCAGCTGCATACATGCATACATACATACATGTATGTATATATATATATGCATACATATGGACGTGGTTTCAAATTTTATTTTATCAACACATACTGTTATTATTATCGTTAGCCTTTTAATACAAATCCGACTATTATAATTAAGTGAATAGTTTGTCAAAAAAATTTATAAATTAATAAAGATGAATTTTTATCACACCACATCGTCAATTACAGTTAAAACATACCTTACTAAAAATATAATTATTAGAAACCTAATCACTGTTTTTCAATTCCGTGTGTATGTGTGTGTATATATATATGTATTTTTTTCCCGTTTTATTTGCCTTCCTCAAAATTTGATCCTGTTAATCAATATTCAATACCCTGCCAGCTTCGAAGTTATTGTATTGAACTTTCCAAATGACCAAAGTTCTCCTTCGAACTAATCCAATGGATCATCAAGGTCTGTCTATTTGGCAAGTCCAATTGGCAATAGCTTGCTGCTTTGCATGGGAAGACGGCCGAAAGACTATAAAGGAATACTTAAAAGTATAGTTAATTAACAATATTGGAATTATCGAACTTTAAGGTGCAAAAAAGCTGTCAAAAAGTTTAATTAGCATAATGGTTTATGGGGAAAAATTAAACAGATATTTTTTCTATATTGGGATTTCTAATTAATTGGCATTTGACCAAGAAAAATCCCCATTAAAATCTCACTATTTATAAAACTGTTAGCTTTAATTTAGTATGTAGTATACTTTTTATATTAAGTGCTACTGTTTTACTAATAACGAGGTTATAATCTTTAAACAAGCTACTAGAGATGGTCATCAAGTCAAAATAATAATTCATTGTCGTTCTTGGGAGATTTCACAGCAAGGCGTTTTACTTATAGGTTTAATACGACCATTAATAACGATAATAGTATTTAAATCAGATCATACATATCGCATATGATTGAAGACTACAATAGAAATTTTTTAAATAGTACCATTAACTCATTTTTTTAAGCATCTTTGATTTGAAAATCATACGATTGAGGTCAAATATCGACCCAACATTAAAGTTATTTATTGTAGAATTTCCCCTTTTTATTTTTTTTTTAAATTGTTATTTTACCCTTTCCTTAGGAAGTTCATGGGAGAAAGTTACAATGTCTTTCGGTTAGTGAGGGGTTGAGAACCGGTACTTTAATTGTAAGATGGACATAAGTTAATGGCCAAACTCTCTTTTTAAAGAGGCATGTTCTCGACAAGTCATTCTAGATATGTGGAAAAAAACACAAAAAAACAAAAAAACAAAACCAAACAAACAAACAAAAACAAAACAAAACAACATACGGTCTTGAGTGACAAAATCAACATGGCAAGTCTACTTATGTTTACAAAGGGAATGCATTTCACTAAGGCCGTGTAATATCCTAATGGAGGTTCCTAGACACATGATCTGGTTGGCCAATACATTTGGATTTTGAGTAGCCAATAGCGACGGGGGCCTTGGACCTTTTGTCCTTTTGGCAATCTGAAAGGAGCTGCAAACTATCAAACTGCGGAAGGATAAATAGAAAACGAAACTAAAAATTTCAACTTGTTGCCTTAATGAAGGATGACAAAAAAGGCTTAAAGCAACAGCATGTCAATGAAATTGATAGTCAATACTATTCTTCGTTAATTTTTTTTTGTTTCTATAATAATTATTATAATTATTGTGTTAAGTTTGGCCTTTATAAGAAAAAAGAGAGGGTGATTGCTGGCATAGTCTAGCGGTAAATACACACTCAATTCACCAAAATGTAAAGAGTTTGAATCTTCTACCTTCAAATTAAAAAAGAGAAGATATAATATGCTTTCATCTATTTATATGTCTAATTTATTCAAAATACAGATATATATAAGACGCATTTGCATCATGGATTCATGATGTGTAACAAAACCAAAATACTGAAACAAAACTAGGAAAAATAAATAAAAAATGAGAGATTTTTCAGTAGCGAATAAAAAAAATTCTACCAAAATGATAGTTTTTCATAGCTAAAAATCTTTCTTAAATTCTAAGGAGCTAAAAATCTTTATTAAATTCTAAGGAGTTGTCACTCTTTATTTGATCTCATATGATTCTGATATAAATTGTTATATTTTTGTACTATCTCGTATGATTTTAATATGATCTAATCATATTAAAACCTATCTAATTTAACGTAAAAGTGTAATAATTGGTTGATCCTACTAAACGAGTTTAGTGTCTGTGTGTGTATATATATATGTTGCAAAAGTAATGCGATAGAAACAAAGAATAAAAACACACAGAATTTACGTGGAAAACCAAAACGGAAAAAAACCACGGACAGAGGAGAAGAAAATCACTAAACTAGTAAAGATTACAGTGGAGACGTTAGGGAGGCTTAAAATTCGATAAAAACAAGCCATAATGCAATACATCATATATATAGGTATTGGCAAAATCCTAAAGGCCTAAAAACATAAATTAAACGGCCCAACAACACAGGTCCGTACTGCGGGGCGGAGCCCCCGCACCCCTGGCGAGATCAGTGGTGGGCTACGGGATCGGGCCTATCGGCCCGATCCCTCTGCTACCACCACAGATCTCATGAAAAATCTCACTTTTGTTTTTCTCGGCCCGATCCCTCCGCTACCACCACAGATCTCATGAAAAATCTCACTTTTATTTTTCACCACGAGCTTTCAGATCGGGTCAAATTAAATTCGGATCACCATACTCTAACAATATATATATATATATATATATAATTAATGTACGTTGAATTCTTCTATAAAGAAATTTTAAAGGCCTATATAAAAGCCACAATCCGCTTTTACCATACATATCTGACGGCCAAGAATTCATGCTACGTAAAAATTTTGAAAAGGTCTATCATTTGTACTTTGATTTACAAACTGGCTGTCGAATGTACAGATATCATCAAGCACAGACACAGTAATTAAGGCCGACCTTATCGTATTTTAATGGGGAGTTCCACAATACGTTTTTCTCTCTTTCTCTCTATAAATCTCTCTCTCAAACTGATTATGGAAATTATGGAGAAACCAACAAACTCAGAAATAAATCCTAACGACATGTCAGATACACCAGAAGAAGACCATCATGAATTGGGTGGATCAGGTGCAAGCCAATCTGTAACAGCAAGATCTTATGAGTGCACTTTCTGCAGAAGAGGCTTTTCTAATGCTCAAGCTTTAGGAGGGCACATGAATATCCACCGTAAAGACAAGGCCAAGCTCATCAAGCAACCCACTTTCTCAATCCATCAAACCAAACAACAACAATTGGAAGCCAACAAAGCGAGTGATCATGGAAATATAGCCACCTCAACAAGATGGCCTAATCAGTTTCTTAACGAAGAAGGTACTGATCATGATGATCATCAAGACTATAAAGATCAGAAGGCTGCAGGTCTTGATGATCATCAAGTTCACGGGGAATCTGGAAAGGATTTATCATCGCCGCCTGCCGGACGTAGCTCGTCGGAGTCAGAAATATTGGACCTTGAGCTTAGGCTGGGGCCTCAGCCTTCTCAAGAGTCTTCATCAAGTCCAAATATGGCTACCAGAAAGTTCTTTTAAGCTTGAAGATACTCGTAATAATTATTATGGTACCTTTTGTTTGAAGTAGGATCAATTTTCTTTATTTCATTTGTTTAATTATATTCTGTATTGTCTCTGTATCTTAACTGAAGAATTAATTTTGGTCCGATGCTTTTTTTTTTTTTTTTTGGTTATTCATAACGTTCGTAGATATATATGTGTGTGTGTGTGTGTATAGTACACATATTATTGATTAATTTATGGACGTATGAATGTACATAGAGATCAAATTCGCACGGTACAATGTTACTTCATGGACAGTCGGGCAGGGATCTAAAATGGGGTTGTAAAGCATCAAACGGAGAGACATTCTGTAAGGAGAAGAAGGAAAGACATCCTTACCACTGCACCTACTCTCGATGGTGATATCAAAAAAACATCTTTCTTCAACCAGATTAATCATGTAAATTAGCCTCACCAAGCAGTTAATGAATTTTTTTGTTACCTTCACCAAAATGACCTACTTGCAACTTGCACTTCTCAGATCTTTCATTTGCTGCATGCTGATGATAGAAATTGAAATAGGTACATGTTGTGTTAATCCTTTAAATGAATAGTAAGTAAAAGTTGGTATTACCGCCAATTGCATTATTATATGTCAGCGTGCTTTCGTTTTTAGGACTTCTAATTTGTTTACGTAAGAAGTTAATATGTGAAAATGAAAAAAAAAAAAATAGCAATTTTTGTTTCTAGAGCTCACATCTTTTCTTGCCCTTAGTTATATATCATTTATATCTTGCTGTGTACAGCGTTAATTGTCACATATAATTCTCTTATATATGCATACATACATATATAATAAATTAAGTCATATGCATGGTGTAGCAAAATCAATGCATAAGATTCCACTAGGAATATTGTTAAAAGTACATTTGTCATCTCATGATGAAATATAAAATCTCTATCACGTTGTAAGCAACTACAACGTAGACTCCTCTTTTTTTCAGCACTATGCCTGTGAAATTCTGTTTCCAAAGTAAAAAGGTTGCGAGTTCAATAATTATTGTAATTATTTTTTTTTGAGTAAATGATTGTAATTTAACTTAGGATATGACAAATTAAATATGGACCCATATCTCTGTGCATGTCTTAAAGCTAGCTAATTCATTCATTTGGTTTGTGTGTGTAGTGTTTCGGTTACAGCAGGAAATAATAAGCTGATCTCTACAAGATTCGGAGGAAAAAAAAGAATGAAATATGAATGTGAATTCCTGAAGGTCTGCATTTAAGTAAATAATTTCTCTGGTAAAGTACAATATTTTGTTTTCATTTAATTATATATCCCCATAATATGAAGAGGTGGTTCTTTTGGTTATGGCAAACTTTTTCAGTGCTTTTTTTTTTTTTTTTTTTTGCCTTGTAGTTAAAAAATTGGTTTTATAAACTCTCTCAGATTCAGCTCATTATTATTTTCACTGACATTGAACCCTGCTATTTGGTTTAGTGGTTGGAGCCATGGTTTCCACCATAAATTTAGTTATGAACAGTATAAAGCTCTCACATGCTACAGTAAAAAAATAAAAATAAAAATTGCTACAGTGTAAAGTTCTCATATGCTTCAGCAAAAGTGATTCTAACCAACGGTTCCCACCACTATTCCAAACACTCTAGAAATGCTGTGCTTCTTATCGAGGTACTGGCTATAGAATCTTCGATGAATATTCTTGTCATTGTGTGAAGAGTCATTTAATTATGCCAATTACATCCTTTCTAGACATGGTCCTTTTAGCCCAAAAGAAAAATAAGATTATAGCCACCCAACAAATTTAATGTGATGAGAAAACTGAAAATATGCTAATTTACATGTAATATTGACAAAATGTGCATTTAAGCCCTTCTATGTTTTTTTGGTGGTTTGTCATTTCGTTGTTGCACTTTGTCATTGGCTTCTTTTTTGTTTCTTCAAATTATTTCAACACCTTTTAGTAGTGTTTTCATTTTAGTTTTTGTTTTTAGAAAAATATGAAAATGAAAATAAAAATGTTTTGAGAAATATGGTAAGACTGTTTTTGAAATTATTTTTGGATGTATATAGTGGTATATTTTTTAAGACATATATTTTTTAATTAAAAAATTATTAATATAAATAAGACTCAAATTTAATTTTTAGAAACTAATTATTAATATATTATTGTTTTTTTATTATTATCAATAAAACGAAGAAGAAAATTTCCTCTTCCTCTGCTTTGGAAAAGCCAGGACGCCAACTACGGCCCAACCTGACGAGCCCAGCCCACCCCCCAATGGCCATAATGGCCCAGCCCCATCCTTACCAGCTTGGCCCCATGCTGACAAACCCAGCCCCATCCCGACAAACCAAGTTCCACCCCCCAACGGCGACCTTCCCGTCGAGATCCACACAGACATTCTCGTCGCGAGCTTCTCATCACAAGATTCCCGTCGCGAATAGGCCAGTGTTGTAGTTGCCGGCATTGTTGCCAAAGGGCTGTAGTGGGAGGTGCCCCAATGAGGTTGGGCTCTGGGCAAGGCAAGCTGCTTTGGTGAGGAAAGGGTGGGAGGAGGGGCTAGGTGGGTCACCAGTGAGGGATAGTTGACGCCTGTAGAGGGTGCGGGGGGCTGGGTTTTTGGGTTTGTTGAAGAAAGAAAAAAAAATGAAAGACGATTAAAATTTATTTTTATTTTTCATACGTATTTTGAGAGTTCTGAGAAATGCTTTTGTTTTGGGCTCAAAATTTAACCAAACATGTTCTTAAATTGGTCTTCATTTGTATTGCCATTGCAACTACCCTTGTTAGTCGCTGACTTGTTGGTTTATCTCTTTTTCAAGATAAGGCCAAAAAAAATGCACTTCGAACAAGCGCTATCAGTTCAGTAGTTAAAAATTCAATGAGTAGTTTACATGACAAACTTTTCTCTCACAAAATCTTTAAATTTGAATCCAAAATTTTATGTTTGAACCTTCGAGCCAAGAAGGTATAAGGAGAGTGGTCAATGCATTCATCGAGTCAACTCCAGTATGCAAGCTAATTAAAGATCCTGAAACTTTGTTTTTTAAATATGTATATATATATATACACACACACACACATATATATGTGTGTAGATATATATAAATAGGATAACTCCACTACAGTATTAACACAGAACATAACATGGAAAATCAAAGATCCAACTGCCTTCTCTGCTTGAATTTGACACTTCAATGCTCGAGCTAGATATATGGATATCAGCCAAGAACCAAAGATGTAGTAGAGATTTATCCTCTCGTAGGAAAAAAGATAACAGAAAGACTTGATCCAGTTATACACAGCTCATTTTGCTGAAAACTCTTAAAAAACCACCTAATGAACAACAGCAGAAAATTAATACACATTAAGCCCAAACTATAACATCTGCACAAAATTAGGCCCGAAATATTGGAAAACAATAATAATAATGAGTAGCTTAGCCATAGCTTCAGTCATCGTCAACATAAATGGTTTCTTGCGAAAACAGGCCACCAAACACCTTCCTCACTTCTGCTGGCTCCGCTTGTTTGCCTTTCTTCGGCTGCTCTTTTGGCTTCGGAGAACTTTTCGGTTTGACGATGGCTTTCAAGGATGGCAGAGTCCGCGCCTTTGCCTGTCCCCTCACAGTTGCGATCTGCACTTTTGGCCTCTCCTTCTCCTCTTTCTCTTGGGACCTTTGAACTGTTGTGGCTAGCTGTGCGCTGAGTTTTTCCCATGAGAATCCGGAACCCATGTCTTTTGCTTTGGTAAAGAGCTCTTCTATAGAAGGCCCTGCTGTTGCAGCGTCTGCCTTCTCTTGAGCTTCTTCAGCTGAGCTACTTGCAGCCCGTGCTTGTTTCTCCAAAAGCCTTTTCGCCTCTTCTTCCAGTCTCTTTGCTGCCTCAGCTGCTTCCCGAGCTTCTTCCTCTGCTTTTGCCTTTGCTTGCTCTTCTGCATAAGCCGCTCTTCTTCCATCCTC
Organism: Artocarpus hirsutus; assembly: GCA_946598075.1. Lineage (NCBI taxonomy): Eukaryota > Viridiplantae > Streptophyta > Magnoliopsida > Rosales > Moraceae > Artocarpus > Artocarpus hirsutus. The sequence continues at coordinate 51,101 of CAMOHE010054261.1, read as the reverse complement.
AGGAATGGAACTAATCAAGAGCAACAAAAAAATTTGTTTCCCATTACGATTATTTGAATATGGAAACTTGCACATATATACATATAAGGTGTTTCGGGGTGTGGTTTGAACTCTAGAATTCTAACGATAAATAATGTAAAGCTCTCATATGTTGCAGCGTAAAGCAAAAAAAAAACTCCCATATGCTACAAAGTGTGATTTAAACTATTATAAAGTCTTCACTCAAACACTCTAATAGATTTCGGGACAAAATATTGATTTTTTACCTGAAAAGATCACCTATAGGCCTTGAGGGGGCTGATGGATCAGTGAATACTTTTACAACCTTATAAGTGAAAGAAAATAAAAAATCAATAACTAAAAAAGCAATTAATAAACTAATTTGCTCATTAGAGGCACAAATCACATAAGCAAAGAACAAAATGATGCCACAAACAAAAATGTTACCTTGTTTTCTGCCGCAGCTGTGTTTGAGAAAACATTGGCCACCAATGATGCAATCTGAGACTTAGCTACCTGATTGTATTAACCAAAAAAAAATTTTGAATTTAGTGTCCACCAAAAGTTATTTACACACATATTTTGAAGATTAAAAAGAAAAGATTAGAATGATTGATGATGTACTATATACATTACTGCATACATTACATTACTTTGTAGTCGTTTGCACTCGCGCTTCCTTCGGCTGATACGACAACGTTGTAGGCACTCTCCGGCGAGAAGTCATCGGTCAAACTCGTCTTTATGAAGGTGTAGCAGACGTTCGTTTGGATGACTTTCTGCAGGAATTGTTGAACGCTCAACTCCTGAGATCCCGAGAACAGGTTGTTGAAGAATGAGGAGATGCCATCCAATACGTTGTAGGTTGACGACGCGAAGGACACGTTCCTGTCGTAGATTATCGCCACGTGGCCAACGCCGGCCAGGTCAGCTGCTTCGACAACTCTCAACGCGTCTGAGGTGGTGACTTCCTGCGTGGGCCCATCCTCGCCGGGGCCTATCGTCACCACGACTTTGCTGGCGTTGCCGATTGCTTTGGCGATGGATTCGGCGTCATTGAATGTGGATTCCACGGCGTTGAGACGTTTTGATTCTTCATTTGATATGATCTGCGGCGTTAATTGAAAAAAAAAAAAGTCTGTGACTAACGACTAGTAAAGGTTTAAGCATTCAGCAATCCAAATTTTTATAATAACAAATTGTTAAACGAATTTTTTCTTTTTTTATTTTAACACGACTACACAAATGTGCCAAATGTCACTACGATTGCTACAGATATTTACGCATAAAAGATCTATTGTCCCAATTATCTGTTTTTATTGACTATCCTTCCGCTACTTAGCCGTATCTTTTTTTTTTTTTCCCCCCTATATCATCTAAATTTAATGATGTTACGCATAAACAGAAACTAAATGCTATGTCGAGTTGAAATTTAGGCATTGATCTTACGTAATTGTACTAGTTTTACTAGTGTGTTTCAAAAATGTGGTGTTCTATTTATCACGATAAGCAGCCTTGTCCAGAGGTTAAAGAAGGGCCGAAGGCTAATTGATTACCGTGTACTTGGCAGCAAGGCGAGCTAAGTCTTGGGCAGCGCCAAGGTCAGAAACGCCAGCCCTCACGGTGAAGCCTTCACGCAAAAGAGACTGCGCAATTCGAATGCCGGCCTGCCCGGTGGCACCAGCAACAAACACAGTCCCGGCATCCTTACGCCTGAAGTTCCCAAACGACAACCCCGAAGAAGCGTTGCTCACAACCGGGATCAAGGACTTGACATCGGGAACTTTCCCGAAGTCGAACCGGAAAGGGCTCGAGTTCGAACTGGCCTCGTCTTCGGCTTCGGCTCCAGCCTTCTTGGCAAAAACCCTCAGCCTCTTGGTTTTGAATTTGATGGCTAGCCTTGTGTTGGGTGGTGAAGTCAGAAGAAAGGAATTGGAGGTGAGAGTTGAAGAAGCCATTAGAAACCGAAAAGGGAAGGACTGAACAAGGGTATATATCAACTGATCAGGTAGCTTTTCGTCTTCCCTCCAAATCTAGTTTTTTTTTTTTTTTCTATCCATTCCATGGCAGATTCAGACCGATTACTTTCTTTGACTTGATGCAATTGATTTGATTTGCCCTGTGTGCGAATATTATCTGGATGGGAATCTAGCAAATGACTTGGTGCCACGTGGCAAGGTCTATCTACTATGGAAAAATTGCACGCCAGATGTTTTTATTAAGCACAGTTTCCGGTACCCAACCAAAGTCCATAAAGGTTTATCCACCGGTGCAGCCACAGAAATTTTCTGATACAGAATTAGCATGGCCCACAAAATTGACAAATACAAACCATTTAAATTTCATTCTATAGGCAAATCCATCACGACTGTGATTTCACTTCAACACCTCCAGGGTGAAAAGAAAAATAAGAATCAGTCAAAAAAAAACTCTAGTATTGCCGTCAACAACAATCTTTTTTATTTTTTATTTTTTCTAAGTTTTTGCAAGAATCATTGCACTCCCATGGGTAAAATTTGTGCAAAACAAAGGAATGGATCCTAGTGAGCTTTGCTGCAGCAAGCGTAAAACGCATGTACGGATTGGCCCTTGCAAAAAAAGAGATAAACCATCTCACTTTAGGAACAATTTTAGGAGCATCAGGAGAAATACAAATGTTTAAAAGCAACAAGTTACCATCTTAGCAAGAAAATAAATAAATAAATAAATAAGATCGTTACCAGTTGTCCCAGCATAACATGTTCCAAGACAGTTATATATATCGTCTTAAAGAATAAGTGATCAATACAAAATGGGGAACGTACCATCAGTACAAACTAGAGCATCCTCAAACGTTAAAAAAAAAAGGGAAAAATAAGAAGAAAAAGAAAACTGAAATATATATAGATACATACAGAGAAAGAGAGAGAGAGACAGAGAAGCGAAATGAGATTTCCTAATCAGAGGATTGACCTGTTGACCTACTGAAGCCACGCTAAGAGCCTGCGGAAGATAGAAATTTCACCTGGATTCATGTACAAAACGGGGTGATCTGCATATCTGTTCAACCATGACTAGTTGGCAATAATTTCATCTACCAATTGATCAGAAAAACCAATTTTAGTGTCAACCACAACAATGAAACCATCAAGACCTTTAGCTTAATCATGTCTCAATTAACGAACAAGACCAGTCGATCATAAGACAAAACAAAATCAAAGAAAGAGAATTTCATAGTTCAAACATACAACCAGATTAATGAAAAGGAAAAAAAAAAAAAAAACTGCCGCATTGAACGTAAAATAAACCTATAAATAAAGCTACAAATCGAATTCCCGACTAAGGGAAGACAATTATTACCAGAAAGTCTAGCAGCATGGCCTGCATAAAGTTGCACTCAAGAGATAACCTCAGGAAATCCTCATTATCAATTTCAGCTGCCAGGAGTAAACACGGACTACATTAAACAGAAATATAATATTGAAGTAACACTCAAGAAAGCAGATTATTTTCCTGAAACATATAAATGCAACTGCTTAACAGGAACAAAAAGACATTATGACATTTGAGACAGCTTCATATTCCACGCCAGCATTGTTAACTTCAGTGACTGACACCCTTCTTTGCTTTAAGTGATTCGAGAGCCTTGTTGCGTAATTCAATCTCGAGCCTTTTCTGCTCAGTTTCCATCTTATCGTTCCCACTCGTACGAGTTTCCCTCCTTTTGCCATATTCACCATCTGAACCAGAAGCATCACATTGGTTCTTGCCTCTCAGCTTCTCTGAGCGACGCTCTTCCCTTCTACGACGCCTGTCCTCGCGTTTTTGCCGCTTCTTCTCCTTACGCAATCTCTTTTCCTCTTTTCTCCTCCTCTTAGCTTCCCTCCTTTCCTCTTTTTCAGAATCAGAACTGCAATCATCATCTGAAGCTGCTACTCTTCTTTCAGATCTTTTATGCTTTCTCTTCTCCCTATCTCCAGTTTCACGCTTATCATTTTCCTCAGAATCAGATTCAATGCCACTATGGTCGTAACCCATTTTTTCGACTGATGTGTATGTAGAATCTAATCTAGAATTTTGATTGCTCTCCTTGACATTGTTTGAACGAGAGCGGTTCTTCTCCTCAGATTTTCTACCTTCACCAGAATACAATGCCCGTTGCCTACTATCTGGTGGTGAGTCTCTAAATGCTGTCGGGGACCTATGTCGATTAGGAGTATCAGGGATTCCCCTCTTCTCCCTAACAAGAATGTTTTATATCTCAGATAAATGAAAAAGATAAACTAGAAGCATCTAAGTACCAAGAAAAGACAACAAAGATCAACAATTTGACAAGTGGTACATTTCTTACTTTCTTTCCACACTCATTTCCATGCTGTTGTGATTAACTTTCTGTTCTCTTGCTTTCCTTGGAGGACTAAAGCTAACATCCCGAGTCATTTGCCCCCTTGGTTGCCTCGAAGCATTCTCACGTGGACTAGACAGCCATTGAAAGCAGCAAACAAAAGAATAAATTAGAACACAGTTGGTAGAACAACTATAATCTGAGGATCAGGGCATTCAAGATCCTAGGAAAGATATGCAGTCAAGACAAATACCTCCTTTCTTCACTATCGCTCCTTCCACCAGATGGTGACCTTGATCTTGCAGGGGATCTCTCTGGAGATGGAGATGGAGACAAAATTCTGTTATGAGAATCATTTTGACTCCTGGATTCTCTCTGCAGTGATCTCAGAGAACAAGAGGACCTACAGGTGATAAAAGAATTTTTCATGAGTCCTAGACCATAGTTATTGGTGGAATAGCTGATGTTAATCACCATTCGAGAAAATGATAAATGCAGCTACGAAATGAAGCCACCTACAAAAGCGATATTAAAAAATGTGCCTACAAGATCTGATAGTGTGATCATCGCATCTCATACTTCAAAAATAAGATAAAAGCAGCCAGCTACACAAACCCCCTCCATGAAATATTACCCGATGAAGACTAGTTGAACAGATGTAATCGGTATGTTAAAATATAAAATGTTAGTATGTTACTAACCTCATTCTTTCGCCGGGAGATTGCCTGGGAGATCTTTTCCGATGCTTCGGAGATTTCATCCTGATTGGTGAAAGGGAACCACGACGAACAGGAGATGAATTTCGTTCTAAAGGTGAAGGGGAGCGACTTCCAGGAGTTGATCTCCTCCCGCTAGCAATTGGTGATCTCTGACGTGCAGGAGATGTGTACTCACGTTGTGGAATTGATGAAGATCTTTGTGACCTGCGTCGTACAGGAGAGGGAGACCTGCGACGTGCAGGAGTGGTTGACCTTTGTTGCCTTGGTGAGGAAGACATGCGACGATGTGTAGGTGAAGATCTACGTTGTTGCACAGGTGAAGGTGAAGGTGATGTACTACGTTGCACAGGTGATGGTGACCGGCGGCGACGCACAGGCAATGGTGACCGGCGGCGATGCACAGGTGAGGGAGACATTCGACGGTGTAAAGGAGAAGGTGATCTTCGACGGCGTACAGGAGACGGCGATCGGCGGCGGCGAAGAGGTGACTGCAATCGGCGGCGGCGAAGAGGTGACGGCGATCGGCGGTGGCGGCGAGGTGACGGCGATCGGCGGCGGCCGCGAGGTGACGGCCATCGGCGGCGGCCACGAGGTGACGGCCATCGGCGGCAGCGAACAGGTGATGGAGATCGGCGGTGACGAACAGGTGATGGAGATCGGCAGCGGCGAACAGGGGATGGTGATCTGCGCCGATATGGAGAACGACGCCGTGGTGGAGATGGCGATCGGGTTCTCCTAGATGCCCTTCCTCCAACGGGGGAGACTGATCCGGGAGGCGAAGGCCTTCCACGAGGTGAAACAGACCTTGGAGAGTAAGAAGCTATTGACCGCCCTCGTCTTTCACTAAACAATAACAATTAAACACGATGTTATTATCTTTAAGGACAACCAATTTTACTATATTAACAGAATCACCAAGACGAACTACAAAATCTGATATATGTCATGCTAGTCTTCAAAATAAAATAGTATAATAGTAAGTCGCTGCTACTGAAAAACTAGAAATACATACTCTGAATAACTTCTGGTATTAGACCTTGAAGGAGAGCCTCGGCTGACGAAAAAAAAAATTAATAAACGTAGTCAACTAAATGAACAAACAAAAAAGCAATCCGATTAAGACAATAAAAGCAAATAACAATCAGGAAAATTTCCAAGACAAAGAAAGGTCCTCCGAATGAGGAGATCGAGATATCCTATACAATTATGAGTAGTCTTAACCACAACCCGGTTTTTTATTGGCAGCCTTACCACCAACAGAAAGTATTACGAAATTTATTTTCTCCAACGTTATTTATAACAAGTTACCACTTCCTAGCTGAACATGATTGACAGAAACATACAACATTCACTTTTCCTCGGAGATATATTGAACCATTTTAAGAGATACAAGTAGATAAGAATTTGTAGATCTGGTAATTTTAAAAATGTTGAACGTAATGTAGCACTGTTTGTATTTGTGTCATGTCTCGGCCACATGAACCAACATGTGCTAGCAACGAAAAACCTAACACCAAATTATAATGAATCAATCAATCAAAACTATGATGATCCCACCACACATTCAATCTAGAAATTTGTTTAAAGTTCAATGAATCATAATAAAAAATCTCTGTTACATAAATATAGTAAAATATAAAGTTCCTCATCTCATTAAAAAGAACGCACAAATACAAGAAATTTTCCAAAACACTGCTGGAAGGTTCAACATATTTATACCTGTCCCCAGCTCTCACGCCATTTCTCTTATCAATTTCTTGCTCATCCTCAAGACGGTCCATCGAAGCCCTTGGCAATATCTGCTTTGAGTTTCCCTCCGAGGCAGCATTACTTGCTTTTGTTTCAGCCCCTCCATCCTACAGTAGTTTGAGGTAAAGGAATGAACCCAAATAATGGCAGAAGCTAGCTGACCGCATGAAAACACAAACGGAAGTTAAAACCAAAAAACTCGGCTCCAGAGAGTGCAACTCTAGCATGAACAAAATAATATTACCATTTCCTTCAAGCTCTCTTCTTCAAGCTCTCTACTTTCCTTATCCTTCTTTCTCTGAATTTCATTCACTATCCGATCAGCCTCCTCCTGCAAAAATCCATGTTATGAATAAAAGATAAAAAAACAGAACTAACGTGAACACACGAAAAGCACGAGGGCTAAATGATTGTTAACCTTCCTCTTCCTAGTTTCTTCTTGCTTAGCATCTAGGAACTGTTGAGGAACACCACTAGCATTCTTCTGGGCATTGAGTAGTAGAGTCCAGAGCTCTTTCATGAACTTTCCAGTATTCTTTTCCATAAATCCAGTAAGTGAAATTTGAACTTGCTTCCCATTCACTTCCTGCAATGCAATAACAAATAAATGCAGTTTCAATTTCTCTTCTGGAAAAAATAGATTCACTTCAAAGAACATTAATCAACATTCTCCTCCTAAGAAACTTTACAGACTATCTAAAGCAATATAAACAAGCCTTGCTCAACTAGGCACCCAGCAAAGCGAGATTTGCAACGGTGATTATTTGATTCCTATAGCAAGTAGTATTGCGTCTTATCATATTAGCAAACACATAAACCATATTTGGCCCTTTTGTTTTGCAGATTCAACCACAATTCAAACTTTTTGCTAGTGTTTTATCTAGCAAAAATTTGAATTTCCATTTAAATTTTTTGTTCGAACCTATGAATCAACCGGCCAACTAATAGGAGAGCATCAAATCCAATTTAATATATTAAAACGGTAGATGTCAATATAATTCTCACTGGATTATGTCCAAATATGTAGTGAACAGAGTACCTTTCCATCCAAAAGACCATAAATAAAGTTGATAAGCACTTCATCTTCAAATCCAAGAAGTTCAGTCACCCTGTTAGCGATCCAGGGCCGGATAACATCCATGCTCACCTTTGTCATGTCCACCTAAAAACACAATACGCGTGAACGGGTAATGAAAACCCCGCAATTTCAACCCATTCTCTCTACTTCGCTATCACGCACATAGGGAAATAGTACACAATTTCCCAAACATGTATCAATGACTGAAACACAAACTTAAAACCCAGCTTCATAATAAAATTACAACCAAAAAAAATAAAGCAGAAAAGGAAAAAGAAAAAGAAGAAACAAACCAAATGCTCCAATTCAGGAGCAAACTTCTGAGATTTCAACAGCTTCGCTTGCTTGTTCGAGAACCGCGTGTCCTGGTCCGCCGACGTACCCTAAACGAACAGAATCCAAACATGTTACTAAATCTGGCATTCGTTCATGAACTGATATTCAACTACAAGAATCAAAGAAAGTTCATCCGTAATTCAGATTTCGGACACCACATTAAAAACAATTATATAAACAAATATCTGAACAATGGCTCACGAGCAATCGAAATTAAAACTGAGGAATTAAACACAGACGAAATTTTGAAATCCCGACCAAAACTTACCCGGAAGAATCCGCCCGACATTTTCTAGGGTTTCTTTGTTAAAAACAAAATGAGACGATAAAAATGGCGAACGAAACCGGAGAAACTTTGTGAGCACAAAGGAGAAGAAGAATTGATTTTGGAGATTAAGTTGCGTTTACTCCATGGATTAAGCTCAGTTTTTTCCTAGCAATGGCTCTGAAAGATGTCCGAATCTAAGGAACTCTGAAGCCAAGACTCTAATAGTACCCTCGACGCCAACCGAGAGTGCCCTTTTAACGTGAAGGGGTTTCGGGGTTAGAGTCCCCTTAGCCTATATGTGTATTTACGATTTTATCTTGACTTTTGAAATACACTAATACGGTGTATGTGAAGCGTTGTTCTAACAAAGGTCAAAACCTATTTTGATTAAAAAAATTATTGAACTTTAAAGTTTAATATTGTAGTAATTTTTTATTTTTTATTATAATTGATGTGAGTTTTACACTTATTTGTTGGTTTAAACTAACTGGTTTAAACCGAGAGCGTGTTTGCCACAACGGTTTATTCCCATCATTTCTAACCGTTTGGATTGTATAGCTTTCAGTATTTACAATATAAGGCTTTCAACAACTGCTATGTTTTGAATAAAAAAATTCAAACTATTGTTTTAAATTTCTCCCAAACAAAAAGTTTGTGCTGTATGTAAGAGTTTTATTTTTTTACTTTACACTGTAGTTATTAAAAGTTTTATACTGTAGATAGTTTAAATTTTTCAATTCGAATTAGCGTGCGAAACAATGTTGGTCTGTAACGCCCCTGTGTGAAGGTTAGCAGTATTGAATAAATAAAAATAAACTTAGATTCAATATTATTTAAATCCATTAAATAGTGCCCATGGGTCTTTAAATAAAAATAAACATTTAAAATACAAACCATAGTTTTTAGTGTAGCACCAAATATTTAAAATATAGTCATCATCACCATAGTACAATTCCCAAATAACTTAACACAGCCATCACAAAAGAAATACGAATCTTACATAATCTAGATGAGTTACAATTAAACAAAGATCTTCCAACACGAGATCAACAGTGTTGTTGCCTATTTCTCGTCAGATAAGTTGCATTGAGTTCCACCTGAGAGATTTAAATATGATATGGATGAGTATCGATATGCCCAGTAGGGAAAATCATTACTCACCTTAAGGTTTTATTCATACCATATTAAAACTGCATGGTTAGTTAATTTACATCATATACTAGATTATGAGGTTTATTATGATCATATCTCGTGAATACCATAGTTAACCATTACCAAGTTTCACACTTATACATATATACAAATATTACAATTCATCATTATTCCTAGGTATCCACATTACATAAAGTAACACTCCACTTATCGAAACCCAAATGGGCGTGCTTGGCCACCCTCCAAACATTCCGAGGGTATTCCGGTGAGGGGACATAAGCCCCGATTCCTGTACAGTGCGTTCTGGGACTTTCGACCTAAGGAAGCGTCATCACCTTCTCCCTATTTTACCTTTTAGGGTAATCGTGCCCAATGACGTAACTGTCGCCCTCTTCACGTTTCACCATTTCTCAATTTTCAATCATTATTTATAAAGTCAATTTTTCTAACCATGTTTTCCAACTTATAACAACATATATTAATTCATTATGTTCCTCGCTAATCAATACAGGGCGAGTCATAGTTTTATATGTGATTCTCATATAATAGCAGTTCAACATAGATACATATATCTTGTGGTAAAACAATCAATTTTAATTCCATAAAAATCTTACAAAAGATGAGTAATAGAATCCCTACCTTCCAAGCTTCACAACAATCTTTTAATCTTGGAAATTTTAATTAACGTCAGCTCCACACACCCTTGATCCTAAGATGTGTATAAGGATAATTAAAACTAAAGCATAACATATAACTACATCCATAAATGAATTAAGTATAAATCTATATATTTTAGTTTCTAATAAGATTCATAAATCACTTAGGATAGTTTTGAAAAGATTGCAAGACATTCAAGGATTAGAAGGTGAGCAAAGTTAAGTTCACTATCTACAATTAGCACATGAGTTATTGGGTGGTTTACTTAAGGTAGACGGGTGGTATACTGCCACTGGTAGGTTTACTAGTTTTCAACCCGAGAATTAAAAAATTCATAAAAAATAAAATATAACTCCGATTTAGGCTCATGATAGCTCGTTGGAAAGCTTAGAATGTCTACTTTTATAATATGTAAACCAATTTACAAAATTCATTTTCATCTAATCCTAAAATTTCAAGAAAGAGCCACTGCCCACAGAGATAATACAAGGTTTATGAAATGTTAAGTTTTTCTTAAACCTAAAGCATATTATTCTCATTCAAAATTTCAAAGCCATTCCAAAATAGGCAGCATGCCTTATATAATCATAATAAATATATTCTCATGAGTTTTATACCAAAATCATCATCAAACTATATCTCTAGCCTTTCTTGCAAATAATGAAAAAAACATGCATTAAATATGAAGAAAATACATACTAAAGCCAAGTTTGAATTAAAGAAAACCTACCTCAAAATTTCTTTGAAAAACACCAAAGTTCGGGTTAAAAATTAAGCTTGAATTGACTCCAAAGCGGCTTCAAACATGGCTGGGAATTATAGTTACTTGGCTACAAAGAGAGCTTTATGCCTTATGTCTTTAGCTAGAAATTGAAGTGAGAAATGAGAGAATGAGAAACTAGAGAAGAGAGTGGTGATGGTTGAATAAATAGGCATCAAAATAATTAAGGAGCGGGAGTTAATTGTAGGTTTATGGAGAAAGTTGTAGGAATAAACAAACGAGCATTAAAAGAAAATATTATCATGTCTCCCGTGGAGACTTTTAACAAATAATGCCAATATAATTGAGGGGGCAAATGGGGCAAGTTGTGGAAGAAGATGAAGGAAGCATTAAAAAGGTGGTTGAGAAAATATATCAATGTCTCCTGGTAGTTGAGGTGAATTAATTCTATGTCTGTAAGTAGTTGAGGTGAATTAATTTTATGTCTCCAAATAAGAAGGAGGCTATTTAATTGAGCATTAATGTAGCGGGACAAGGTTGGTAGAAGTGATGAGTAATAGGTAGGTTTTAAATATTTACTACGGAAACTTGGTAAAAATACTAAAATGATATTTTATTCATATGATTTTATAAAAATCATACCCGTTAAAATAACAGGTGTTTCATGGTCGCCATTTTATCTCTCCTGTCTATTTTTAAGATATATTTTTTTGTTGTTTACACAATTGGGCCTTCAAATATGCACGCATTTTGCTTTGACCTTAACATTCACTTTTTAGATATCTAATCTAATGAACTTAACATTTATGAATATATAATTACCCTTTTGGATTTTTTAAAGAGGGTGTTTGACAAACTCAGACTCAACTTATCAGTTCTAACTTAAAATAGTGTAAAATTCTTGCATGTTACAGTGTAAAATAAAAGTATGTTACATTGTGAAGCTCTTACATGCTTCGATACTTTCAGTTTTAACCCTCAGTTCTAAATCGTTTCTCAAACATCTTACAAGAGAAATAGTGGATTTTCAAAGAAAAAAATGGTCAAAAGACAAGTATAGATTTAAAAAAAATAATAAAATCTTAAATTAAAAAAGGAAAAAAGAATTATGCTGCCCAATCTATATTTTATGTTTATAGTTTTTTCAAATACGCCTACTTTAGACCATATTATTTTATTTTGAAAACCGTCACAGCGCCATACAATGCAATATTTCATTTAAAAAAATAGACATCTCTCGGTCAAAAATGCAATATTTCCTATAAAAGTAGACATCACTGGGTCAAAAATGAGTGTTTCAAAAAATCATAGCTAAACTACTAGAATTGAATATCGATGGCCAAGAGTAAAGGTCATATTCTAAGCCACAATTGATAAAAATAAACCCCCTGTTACCTTTTATTAGTTTTTGAACATGACTTGGTCGAAAAAGTACGTGCTTGGTACATGTGTATTAAGAATGTTAAAAAAAAACAAAAGGGAATATTTGAGGGAAAAAACACAAATACGCATAAAAAATGACAAGAATGAGAAAAAAAAGATGTGTGAAAAAAATGACCAAAATAAAAAGAGAGAATGAGTGAAAAGAAAAAGAAGAAAAAGCATAAAAAAAACCTAGAAAGTATAAAAAAGGCACAAGAAACATTTTGGTATTTTTTGCACGGCTAGGATTAGATAGATATTTAAAAAGAGAGAAATAAATTTAGGAGGATTTAGGTTCTTGAACTTTTAAAAACATTTATTGTCTTCAACACATTGATTGAATCTAGTTAAAGAAACATTTATCTAATGGAAACATGCTTACGGCGGAAACTATATTTTTTAGTTTGACTTTTAGCTAATTGGCTTAAATTTGGAGGTCCTACACTACTATGATATTATGATGGTATGGAGCACACAATTTTTTTCATTTACTAAAGGTTACGTCATTTAACAGACCAAAAAGGCCAGACAAAAAAAAAAAAATAAATAAAACTAACTTTGATTTTGTCATTAAAAAATATTATAAAATTCTTATATATTATAATAAAATACAAAAAATTATTATAATATAAAACTCATATTAAAATATTTTAAACCAATAAGCTGTACCAAACTAACTTTGCGAAACACCTGTACGTCTTTTTCACCATTGTTCACTGCTGTATCAATAGGTGTTGAAGGAAAAAACCCTTGAATCAAGGACCAAAAGGATGAAGCTTCTGAGAATCAACCAAAAAAAAACTTCAGAAGAAATCGTTTAACAAATCAAGCCAAATTCATCGAAACCCAAACTCACCCAAACACAAAGACACAGATTCAACAAATATTCAAACATATGTCGAATTTACATTAAATATACAAACTGATTTCATAAACGAAAAATCTAATGTATTATAGAAATTTTACTAAAATTTTCCCCTTAAAATATCAACTTCCAGTAATATGCATACTAATTTCTAAAAGCACAACTTAATTTCACTCAAAATAAACAAATTTCATGAAAACAAAATCAATGAAAAAACCCCAATAATCGGGCAGGAATACTGCAAACGAGATTCCAGCCCAAGGTCCGTTGTGAGACCCACCGTTCGGCCCGCCGGGACGAAGTAAATCAGCGGTGAGCACACTCGGGAGAGGGGCGAGGGCCTCGACGAGTGACCCTTAGAAGGGAAATCCGTCGGCGGTGAGGGTGCAGCCGTGTAGGGGCGTGAGGCTTAAAGAGCGACCATCAGGGGCAAAGTTTGTCGGCGGTTAAGGTGCGGACTCAACGAGCGATCAGTCTGGTGACAAAATTTGTCGACGGCGAGGGACCAAGTGAGCGACAATTTTGAGTGTTAGCGTGGAGAAGAGGAGAGAAAAAGGCGGAGTGAATCAAAGAAAAGAAGAGATCAAAGGTCCTTCTTTCATTGGAGGTAGTAAAGTCCTTTTTTATTTCTAAAGAGAAGATTTGGGCCTTAGATTTTTGATCTAAGGTTCCGTAGAATTTTATAGCACTGGCGGCTAAAAAGTGGTGTTTCCACTGGAGAAAGTTCCTTTGCAGTTTTCAGAAACTTCGAGATGGACGGTCGAGCTGTGAGACGCAAGTTCCTTTGCAGTTTTCAGAAACTTTGATAAACGGCAGAGGAGTGGTGGGCACTGGGCGGTGGAAGATCGGATCTGGGTCCGTCTTCATATTTTGGCAAATAATAATAATCAAAATTAAAAAAGAAAAAACGTCTATAAAAATCGAAGACGCTGTACGGATAGAATTAGAGCTTACGACAACCCCAGAAGAGGTTTTGCCCGAACCCGAAACTTGAGGATCACCCAGATTTCGACACGTGGACCCACGCTTATAATCGGATGCAAAACCTATTTATATTCCACCCTTAATCCTCCTCTCTTGTTCCGTGCTCTCTCTCTCTCTCTCTCTCTTCTCCCTTCCTCTCTCTCCCAAATCGTCGTTATGTTTCTCACTCCTCCAAACCCTAGACCCTTACCGTCTTTCTCCTTCCCGATTTCGTGATTCGACTTCTCGGTGACTACGATCTTCTCTGTGGAAATCTTTTTGTTCCCCTTTTTCCTGTGAAATTTCATCTTCTTTGGATCGGTGACGTCTGAAGGGGGATTTGGTCGGAGGTTGAAGAGGAGTGGAATCTTCGGGGGGGAACAAAAATGGCGACTTCGACGAGCACCGTCTACGTCAGCGTTATCGAGGATGTCATCAGCAAGGTCCGCGACGAGTTCATCAACAACGGACCTGGAGAGGACGTCCTCAAGGAGCTTCACGGAGTAATTTTGAAAAATCTCTTTTTCTATTTCTGTTTCTTTATGATTTTTTCTTCATTTCCTATTTTAGTAGTTCTAAATACTCGTCGGAGGTTTTTTTTGAATGTTGAAGTGATAAGAGAGTTTTCTAGTGGACTGGTTCCGGAATTGGATCCGATCTTCTCTTTAGGGTTTTTGAGATTCGTCTGAGATTTGAAAGCTTTAGCTATCTTTTGGCTGATATTGTTTGATTTTGGTAAATTCAGATGTGGGAGGCGAAAATGATGCAAGCGGGTGTAATAAATTCTCCCATAGAGAGGTCCGGGGCAGCGAAGCCCACGCCTGGTGGCCCAATCACCCCAGTTCACGATCTTAATGTACCGTACGAGGGGACGGAAGAATACGAAACTCCAACAGCCGATATGCTGTTTCCTCCGGTGAGTCTGATTCTGCGGCTTTTTGTAGTTTTTGTGTTTGGTTTTGATATTGATTGTTGGATGTGGATTCTTTGAAATGCAGACACCGTTGCAGACTCCCCTTCAAACACCTTTGCCAGGAAGTGCGGACATATATAATATTCCCACTGGACCTACTGACTATCCTGCATCTGGAAATGAGACCCCTGGTGGAGGAGGCAGCGACGGTGGTGGCGGCAGTAATGCTGAAGTGAAAGGTGGAAGACCTAGCCCATACATGGTAAACTCCAGATGGTTGTGTTTGTTATCATTGAGGAATGGCTCAATATTTGTTATCCTCTTATATGACTAATATGCTGCTAATTTTGACGTATCTGCAAACTGGCATTGTGTCCTAGGCTGAGAGTGGTTTAACTTTTATAATTTCAGTTTCTTGGGTGGCTTTAAATAACATATGGTCATATTTTCTGTTCTGTTGCAGCAACCTCCTTCACCTTGGATGAGCCAGCGGCCTCCACTTGATGTCAACGTTGGTAAGCATAGTTGCATAGAACGATAGCTTCTGTTAGCAACGGTGCTGTAGTAATTAATGTTGTATTGTTGTAGCTTACGTGGAAGGGCGGGATGAGGTGGACAGAGGGACCTCTCATCAACCCCCCACACAGGTAACCCTTGCTGTATATTCATAAGAAATTGCCTGAAAGCAAGCTTGATGTTATCATGAAAAAGTCCCAAAGTATGAAAAAATGAATGGTTACTGATTGGGGAAAAAGTCACGTTATAGATGGTTATGGTGTATATGCCTCCCTTCAAAGTCACATTTCTTAATTGTTCTTGTTGGATATATAGTCTCATTTGAAGATGATATCAATTTGTTTTCTTTGTGGTTTATCTTGCTTCTTATGTTGGAGAAATTGCAGGACTTCTTCATGCCATCTTCTGGTAAGAGAAAACGTGATGAACTTCCTTCGCAGTATCAAGCTGGTGGATTTCTCCCCCAACAAGATGGAGCTGGAGATGTCGCCCCTGAGATTTTTGAGATTGAGGTCTGCCCTTTACATGTTTTTCAACTTTTGTGTGAGGAGGTTTTAGACGTTCTGTCATTGCATCCAAGTTGGCCGGTGCCTTCACTTGAAGATGTTGCTACCATCAATACCAGCTTCCTTCTATTACATTTAAGATGATCTTTCTTGCATTTCGTGATAATTCTTTTGGTAGAACTTGGAAGTGCTGTTGACATCTTTGCTGTCAATATGTTATGTTCCCCTCAATATATTTGTCGTTTTGTATTTGTTTGTTGAGCTGCATATTAATGCCATTGGATATGTAACTTAGATAGACAAACAAGACATATTGGTGGTTTCTTCTTGCTAAAACAATAACTGAAACCTTGGGAAGTAAAAGAAAATCTGTAAGAAACTGGAGACATTCTTCTCAATAGCTTTGGTGGATCAAAACTATCCTGGACCTTTGTCTATCTAGAAATGGTGGTGAATACTGATAGTACCAATTTTTTCCCTCTTTGTTATTGCACTATGTTAGCTTAAGCTTTAAATGGGTTTATTAGTATGGCTTCAGTTCTTGTAAAGTGGACTTCCATACCACGTAGGTCACTCACTAGCATCACTTATCAGCTTATTACCTTTCAGGTAATTGGAGGAAGCACTTCAGATGGAAAACATGGAAATAGTGAGATGCTGGGAAGTGGATTGAGGGTATCCTCAAAGATTCCTCAACTTGATGGGCCCATTCCCGATCCTTATGATGATGTACTTTCTACTCCCAATGTAAGTGCATTTGATGATTATTTCATGTGTATGTGTGTTTTGGGTGGGGGTGGGGGTGGGGGTGGGGGTGGGTTTACCCTCTTAAAAAGCTTGTATGCATCAGGTATGTAGAGATACTTTAGGTTATCTCTTAGGTATCCTCGTTTCTAGAACTTTTGACATCCCATGTTTTATGGTTTTGGATTGAATTATTTTTATGGTTTCATGTAAGATTGTCCTGTTCATTTTCTTGGAAACATTGCCCTCACACGATCGTGGATTTAGATAAAACTCAATTAGGTTCTACATTTATCCTACAACATTAAATCATGTCCTTGTCTAGTTTATCTTTATCTGGAAGTGATTAATATGCGACCAGATATCCACATCTTAACTTCTTATTTCTTTCCTGGTTGGGAAATTCTACTGCAAAGTTCATGGCATGGAGAAAGAAAGTGTGTTGGGGATGCAAAAAATGCCCTGGGCAACAGTTTGTTTGATAATCTGTCAGCTCAATTCTCCTATTCGTCAACCTAGTTGCAGTGTTGTTGTTGTTGGGGTGTGGGTGTGTGTTTCAGCCTAAAAGGACACTTTTGTGTTAAGGAACTAGATCTTCCAATATGGGATGAGTTCAGTACTTGAATTCAAAATATGTTGATTTATTGTGAGCTCCATCTGTTTCCTGGTTGCTGCTGGTCAATTTAGTTCTAAGATGGCAGGGGGAAAAAATTCCAATTAAGATCCTGATCTTTTCTCCTTTTTTGTGTGTGCGCTGATGCGAATCCCATCATGCTAAGCCAAGCTGCATTGCCGTGTTTACATGCTTCAACTATAAGAACTTCCCCTGTCACTGCATCTTCCTCTCCCATGTCGTTCATTCTTTAAAATCTTTCAGTAACCCATTGCTTTTTCTACATATACCCTTACAGATATACAACTATCAAGGAGTTTTCAATGAAGACTACAACATAGCAAACACACCTGCACCCAATGGTAAATATCTTGATAAAAAAATGTTGGAAGTAATTCTGATTACCTTTCAAATGTATAACGCTGTTCTTGATGTCTACCATGGTTTGATACTGAAGCCACTTTGTTCTTGATGTCTATCATGGTTTGATACTGAAGCCAGTTTCTTCCTTTTTCTTCCAGACCTTCCAGCCAGCACTCCTGCTATTCCTGTTCCAAATGATGTCGGAGAGGATGATGACGATGAGCCCCCGTTGAATGAAAATGATGATGATGAGTTGGATGATGTAGACCAAGGAGAGGAGCTAAACACACAGCATTTAGTTTTGGCTCAGTTCGACAAGGTCTCTTTCTCTCTCCCCCTATATATATACACACACACACACACACATACATACATATATATATATATATATATGTATGTATAAATCACCGTGCATTGTTAGTGTCATCTGCGAATTGATTTCTTATAGCCTTTTTTATTTTATTTCTCCCTTCAAGTTGAACTCTTTGAAAATCTTTAGTAGCGTAAGATTGAGCTGTGTATCTGGTTGGCTAGGTAACACGCACCAAGAGCAAGTGGAAATGCACACTGAAGGATGGCATTATGCACATAAACAATAAGGACATTCTCTTTAATAAGGTAAACAATGTGATCAAAATCATTGTTGCTATCGTCTCGTGTGTTTTTGTTATTATCCTGAGCCTCAGGCTTCTGGCTGAAATGCTGCCAAATTCTCCAGGCAACGGGGGAATTCGACTTTTGATTTGCCCAAGAAGTACTATTTTGCAAATTTAGTTGCTGTGGCCTATGAAGAGCAAGTTAAGGTGTCATCAGGTGTTTCGTGGTTGTTCTTTGCTGATTATTAGTGAAAGCTTGAGGGAAGATAGACATGCTTAGTACTTTTATTGGGGTTCGACGTTGGCCTGTTGTACATAATGGATGAGAGCTTTTTCGGCCTTTAAAATGGATGGTCGCTCGAGGCATTTCTAGAAGTTGCAATTCTGTAGTGGAATATATAATTCCACGACTTTGTACACTTGGACCCTTTTTGGTTAATTTATCAATTGAATTGCTCATCTCTATTTTATGCTTCCTACTGTCTTGTCAGTGTCTTGCTGCCCGTTTAATTTACCGGTTATTTTCTTAGGATGTTTTGAGACTTAGAAAGGCCATGAGCCTACGCGAAGGGCTTGTTGGTGTAGTATTTGCTTGTGCTTTTAGTCCAGTTACAGCTTTGGGTCAAAATGGTTTCTAACTCTTTTTAAAAGATATAAAATTGTTATATTCAGGCTTATAATATATTATTAATATTTTTGTACAAGTTTTAAAGTATATTTAGAAGTATTTTTTTTTTAAAGGTATATTTTGTAGTTTTAACAAAAAGTATTTTTGAAGAGCAAAAGTATTTATGAAAAGTCATCTAAACACTTTCACAAATAGCTTTTGGACTCAAGAAGTCCCGAGTCCAAAAGTTGAAACACGACTTAAGGCCTATTTGGGAAGGTTTTTTAGAAATTAATTTTAGCTTTTGATAAGTCATTCAAACATTTTTAAAAACAGCTTTTAAACTCGAAAGCTCAAAATAGCTTCATGAACGCCTCCTAAACATGCCCTAATATGTTAGTCATTTAAGCCGCTTCTAGGAGGTCCGGCTAGTCATGACACGAGTTTCCTTAGCATCATATATGCGTGTCCTCCCTATATTTATGTATAATACAATGTAATTTTCCTGTTTGCGGTTTTCCTTTGCTAAAATATTCTGATAAAGTTAAATCAATAATGACGACTATTTCTAAATGTGCATTTTGGGGAGATGTGAAATAAGGAGGCATAATGAATCTAATTGGAAACGAAAACATTATATATATATATATATATATATATATATAGAAATATTTCCCCGATCTGAATACATCAAGAAGCTACGCAAAAACTGATATCAAATCGGCAGTTAAAAAAAAGTATTCACTGAGCAGGGTTAACAATCATGCACTGCGATTGGAAGAAAATAAATAGAGAAGAAGGATCAGTGCATGTTGCCGCTTCCTGGTGTTGCCACCAGCTTTCAGGTGAACCTCCGTTGAACGGCTTGTCCGCCAGTTTGTCTTCTTCTTGTCGTTCATTACTCCGATCATGTACGCACGATAACGTCGTTGAATCCCGCACTGCTTGCGGAGAAAGAATAAGAGGCGACAACAAGGGAATTGCCTTGGAAGTATCTCTGGCGGGAGGGTTATTGGCAGTGGCAGTGGCAGGGACAGAGAATGTCATCTGATCAAGGTCTAGAGACGCCGGTGCGCGAGCTTGTAGCCTTGTGTGAGGCTTCCTGGCTTTGTCTCTGTATTCCGTCTGAAAGATGACATTGCTGCTGATCTCCATTGTTGGCCTTGGTTAGTTTCTCTTCGGAAATTACAAGTTGTACTTTTCGATATTCGATCAGTTTGGATATTTTGACCATTAGTGTTGTGAAGAGAGTTAAATCGCATGGAGAATACAAAGAAATTAAGGAGAGGGGCAAAGAAAACGTGACCTTTTCTTATGAAAGCTAAAATTAAGGAGTGTTGTTTGCTCCGATACCAATTGTTGGTTTTGAAACCGAAAACAGCGAAAACAATGGTCGTAATTCATGAAAAAAGCGGAAGAAAAAAAATGTTTGAATGGCATTATGGTAGTTGAAGGTAACGGTGCTTTATTTGGGGAGGATGGCTTTGTTGCATCTGTCATTGTCTCTGAATTTGTTGCAACAGTTTTTTTTTTCAATTTCATTTTCATTTTTATTTTTTCAGATGGAGACGTTTTCTTTGATTTCTTTTCGCCAAATTTTCTGGAGCAAATGAAGGAAGGAGAAACTGAGTCCCACAAATATTTCTGGTCCTTCGCCGGTCTTTGCAATGGAATATCTGGATTCTAAAGGTAACAAAACATAAACAGATTTCGGTTTTTAAATCTGTATAAGGCTCTATTTTTTGTGGTTGGACTGGGTAAATCAAACGACACGTCGACCATCTTTAATCTTTGATCTTTAAGCTTTTAATATTTTAACTACAATAAAATAATGCATATATCTTAAACCACTCACGTTTTGGTCGACCAAAACGTTGCCTTGCCTTGCGTTGCGGTTTTTGTCTTTTTCTACACATCTATTTTTTTTTTTGGCTTTTCTTGGGTTTTTTTCTTTTATCTTTGATTTTTTGGCTTTTTTTCTCTTTATTATTATTATTTTTTTGCTACCTTCCCTTTTCATTTCAATCTTTAGTGCTTCATTTTGTTTTTTCTCACCATTTAATACTCTACTTTTTTTTGCTTTCTTTTTTATCATTAACTTCTTTACTTGTTTTAAAAAAATTTTGAAGGCTCCCATAATCTTATACTTAAAATTTTCTTTCTTTTTATCTCTATTGTTTTGGTGCTCCACTTTTTATCTTTTTTAAACTTTATTCGTCTTTTACTGGTTTTAATTTTTTTTCTCTCTTTTTCAAGGCTTCACTTCTTTTTTCTTTCTTTCTTTTTTTATTTTTTTTTATTTTAGTGTATTACTGCAGTTTCCATTTACCTTTTTTTCCCTTTAAATTCTATCCGTCCACCATCTTCTCTTACATTTGATGCTTTCCTTTTTTTTTTTTTTTTTTTTTGGTTCTTTCTTTCTCTTTTGTTGTTGTTTTTCGTTATTTTTGCTTCATTTTTCTACCATAATCTTTTACCCAAAATGTTCCCTTATCTTTTCCTTGTTGGTTCTTCTTTTATTTTCTCCCTATTTTAACTTTATTGATCTTTCATAAATTTCTTAAACCTCGAATATTAACTATCAGTCTAGAATAATCTCATTACCTGTGATCAATTATGACTTGTATTAAGGTTAGTTTCTTCCATTCTTATCATAGTTACATTTATGTGTGTGTTTCAATATTTTTAGGTTTATATGAATTGAAAAATTAATAGATTGTTTGAGAACCTTGGTAACCAATTGGTCGTAATACAGTTGTTGTAGTAGAAAACTTTTCACTGTAGTTTACTTTCATTTTAAAATGTGGCAATAAAAAGTTTTATATTGTTTGAGGTCAAACCAATTGGTTCGAACCAATTTTTCAAACATATGTTAAATCAAAATTTTACTTGGCTGATGAACTATGCAGCTAATATGTGCATTACGAGTATAACTTTTAAATCAAACTTTCTACTTCTCTTTTGTTTTCATAGTCTACATTACAAAGGCCTTAATTACAACTTAGTATGTACATCACATGTACTTAAACTAGTATATTTAAAAATAACGTCTAAAAATTATCAGACCTTTTAAAATAAAAGAGTCTCATGAAGCCGTATAGATCTTTATAAGTTTCTCATGTGCAACTGAGTTGTCACAAGACTTGACATCTAAACTTGAATAATTCTAACAAAATATCTATCTTTCAACCCTCAAACCTTTAAAAAAAAAAATAATTTCAACTTAATATAACGGTTTCCAACCACAAGTAAAGTCCCTCGTTAAAGACTTCTCCTGAGAGGAGAATATGGATTGGTTTTGGAGCATGTAGATCTTTTTGTTCTGCAAAAGCATTGTCCTCTGCGTATAGGTAAAGTTAAAAGTCCATAACACAACAACAAGGCAACGAAACGTGTCCGTCAATATTTTAGCTAGGTGGGTCCGCGTTAATTCATAGATTTGCCAAAACATAAAATATAAAATCAAAAGAAAATAAAAAAAAAGGAAAAGAATCAAAGAAGAGTAACAATAGCAAAAACAAGATAATAAAGCGTCAACAACCAACCGTATGATCACACACTCTATGGTCATTCCTTCCCAATGGCTTGCAGTGCCTCAGTTCGAGTTCTGTTCAATCTCAAACTCTCAGAACGACAGCTACAGCCAAAACACAAGCTTCATAACGAAGAGAAGAAACTTGTCGTTTTCTTTAACACCCATTCAAACCCAAGTTTCTCTTCAACTTACCACAATCGTCTAGGGACTAAACATACCATTTTCCCAACACTCATGGGACGCAGACCCAGATTCAGTGCAAAGGTATAAAACCCATTTGGATTAGCTTTTACATGATTTGGGCAATGGAAATTATTATATTTTTTGCTTTAAAAAATATTTTTTTTTGGGTTATAGGCTGGAGCTCAGGAAGGGTATTCTTCAGAGGAAGAAGCTGGGCTTGTTTCTGACGCTAGAGACGGTGAAGAGTTTACTTGGTTTTCAGTAATTTTGCCGTACGTTGTTTCTCTTTCTTTTTCTTTTTTGGATTGATTGGTATTGTATTATCAAATTCCAACTAATTATTGGTCATTCATAACTAAAGTTGGAGCAGTGAAACTCTAACTTCACAATTTTGCTTTACTCCTAAAGCAAGATGAGCATACGGTAGCCAAGTAGAACTCACTTCGCAATTTTGGTCAATGAGATCAGTGTCCTCCTCTGAATCGAACAGAGTATGATTAGATTTTTTGCAACACACACCCGGGGTGAATTAAAGGGCTGCCATTTTAGAGAGTTGGTATTTGAATGTACCATTTCTTTGTAGAGATTTGAGCTTAATTTACACATAAAGAATAACGAAACTTGAGAAGTGGTATTGGGCCTAATTAACACCGCGTACTTGTGTAGGTTTTGTTCGAGTTTCTCTGTGATTAATTAGCTTTTTTGACAAGTAAATTGTTGGGATTTAGGTTTTTGTTCCCTGCTTTGGGAGGTTTATTATTCGGGTATGACATAGGTGCCACTTCCGGTGCCACAATCTCATTGCAGGTATATTTTCATTTAAGAGGTCCTTTATAGTTTCAACATTTATTGAAATATTCTGTGCTAAATCAAATATTTTGATTATTGAATTGCAGTCTCCTGAGCTTAGTGGCACAAATTGGTACAACCTTTCTGCCATTCAGCTTGGTCTTGTGGTATGGTCATGCAGAATTTTGTGGTTTCTATTCCAAGAAAGGTTTATCATTGTGCGTAAAAGCTTATTCTAAGATGACAATTGAATGCATTGATGTAGGTCAGCGGCTCCCTGTATGGAGCTCTTCTTGGTTCATCCCTTGTATACCCGATCGCTGATTTCCTTGGTATATATGCTTTGCTTGTTTAATTTTTCTTGAGGTTTTAAGCTTGTTCATTATAGGAATGTTTTTCTTATTGAACTTCATAAAATGGGTCATAAAGGGAGGAGGAGGGAACTTATCATAGCCGCTGTTCTATATTTGGTCGGGGCTCTGATCACTGCATATGCTCCGGGACTTGGCGTTCTCTTAGCTGGACGACTAGTTTATGGCCTTGGTATTGGCTTGGTATACTTCTTATAAATATAAAAAACTTCCAATCAAAGTTTCAAGTAGAGTTTATGTACTCATTCATGCTTTTGGTATCAATCTAGTATATTTGTTTTGACAGGCCATGCATGGGGCTCCTCTTTATATTGCGGAAACATGTCCGGCTCAAATTCGTGGAACTCTTGTATCTTTAAAGGAGCTATTCATAGTTCTGGGAATCTTGGTACTTTAAATCATACATTTTATGATTTTTTTTCTTCTCCGTTTTCCTCGACTAAAAGAGATAATATGTGTTTTGCACTTTGTTGCAGTTGGGTTATTTTGTTGGGAGCTTTCGGATTAATGCAGTAGGCGGCTGGCGTTACATGTTTGGACTTAGTGCTCCTGTTGCTTTGCTTATGGGACTAGGCATATGGAGTCTCCCACCATCTCCACGTTGGTTACTTCTCAGAGCTGTTCAAGGTAAAGGGTCCATACAAGAATACAAAGAGAGAGCCATTGTTGCCCTGAGCAAACTGAGAGGCCGACCTCCTGGTGACAAGGAATCGGAGAGGCAAATAGAAGATACCTTGATTTCATTAAAGTCTGCATATAAGGATGAGGAATCTGAGGGTAGTTTCTTGGAGGTCTTTCAAGGCCCAAGTTTGAAAGCCTTTGTAATTGGTGGGGGTTTGGTCCTTTTTCAACAGGTATATCTTCGCCTTTGTTTCTACAAAGTTTTTTCTTCGATTTTCAAGTTCATAACTTGTGTTCTTTTGGACTAAGAAGACGTATAAACATAGAGCATAGAATATCTATAAGCCAAATTTCTTCCTGATTGCGACAGATTACTGGGCAACCAAGTGTACTGTATTATGCGGGTCCAATTCTGCAGGTGAGTGATCATTAAATTTAACCTTTTTTTAAATGGCGGTGAACTCATAAATTTCTTGCTATTTTTATCATAATGTTGCTCCAGAGTGCAGGATTCTCTGCCGCCTCTGACGCCACCCGAGTATCAGTTGTAATTGGTTTATTCAAGGTGCACTTGATATTCAGTATTTTTGTTTGTTTGTTTGTTTTTTTTAAGCGTTGGTTTAGGAGGGAAATCTTCCTCATGTTTCTATTTCTTGTATCATTACGCTCTGCTCCTGGCTAAATTTTTTTGTAGTTGCTAATGACATGGATTGCTGTCCTGAAAGTTGATGACCTTGGAAGAAGACCTTTGCTGATTGGAGGTGTCAGCGGAATTGTATGCTTTTTAACTACTTGTGCAATTCAGTTGATAATGAACTTTAAATCGTTCTTGCTTTGTTAGTATATGTAAAGAAAAAAAGCATTTGCTAAATAAGTTTAGTTCTATTTTGCTTTTGGTTTACTCACTACAGGCTGTATCCTTGCTTCTCCTTTCTGCTTACTACAAAGTTCTTGGAGGGTATCCACTTGTCGCGGTAGCTTCTCTACTTATCTATGTGGGTTGCTACCAGGTAAAAGTTTTTCCTCTTTGAATTGAATGAAAATACATTACATTTGGTCAATACATTGCCTTCATTAACTTTGAAATGACAAGATGTTAACCCTTTCTTGCCCAATTCATTCCATATTTTTCCTGTTCAAAAGATCCAGTCAGAAAGTTCAAACATGCTTCTAACATCTTTTCAGATATCATTTGGGCCTATTAGTTGGCTTATGGTGTCGGAAATTTTCCCACTTCGAACAAGAGGAAGAGGAATTAGTCTTGCAGTTCTCACCAATTTTGGTTCAAATGCCATTGTAACATTTGCATTCTCACCATTAAAGGTAGTCATTCATTCCTTTCAGAGCTGAAGCTGGTTTTTTTATTTTCAGAAGCCTTGATTAGAATATTAATATCTATTGATCTGCAGGAGTTGCTGGGAGCAGAGAACCTTTTTCTAGTTTTTGCAGCCATTGCTCTCTCGTCACTTCTGTTTGTGGTGCTGTATGTCCCAGAAACCAAAGGTTTGAGTTTGGAAGAAATAGAATCCAAAATCTTGAAATAAAAGTGCTAAGATTGATACACCAACTACCCGCCACGAACTCCAATATGACTTTTTTATTGGCGAGTCTTTAAACTTTTCTATGTATAGTAAAATGGCATTTCATAGGCCACTTCATATGCTATTATGTAACTTTGGCAACCGTTGAATAATAACCATCTACATGCTCTTTTTGCCGAATTTAATGCCATAATGAAGTTTTCTCTAATAGGTTGTTTGAGAAGTGAGTTGGAATTGAAAGTACTGTAACATGTGAAAATTTTACATTCTAATATACTTTTGCTTTTACACTATAGCATGTGAGAGCTTTACACTGAGTTGGAACTGAGTTTGCCAAACACCCTATAAGTTGAGGATTAAGGATAATTTGGGGATTTCACAGTTGTAAAATTTGGTTGCCTAGTTTTTCAATGTTAGGGCATGGGGTTCCATCTTAAAGGTTAGGTCAAGTAGTAGCCTAAGTCTGTGTAAGCCCATGATCAACTCCATTTTCTAGGCGATGTGGTACCTTTTATATTGCCAACATGACACAGGTTTTAGAGTGGTGTGCGATTTTTCTTGTAAATTTTTATAAATTTTCTGCTGTGACTGAAAATAGACGTAACTATCACATTAAAGATGAACCGTTTCAAATTTTGTATGTTCTTTTCTACTAATTTTTCCTTCGTGCCTTTTGTTTGCTCTAGGTATAATTAATTCGTAACAGTTTTCTTACTGGGTGAAGCTAGAAATTTCTTTGATGGGTTTTCAAGTAAATGCCAAATATGCTTAATTTCATTTGGCACATTGAGTTCCCATTCCTTCCTGAACAGTTCCGAAGACGTTAAATGGCACAATATTGTGTGTGATAACGAGAGGCCACAGACGTGGAGCATTCCCATGCTATCATTTCTCTATCTCATGGACGAGCATTACGACACCATGGGTTTTCAGGGGAAAAAAAATTAAATAAATGAAATTAAAGATGTAAACATGTTGGAAATAAATTTATATCTTCATAAAACAAACTTCTATTGCATCGTGGCGTTTTGGGAATTTGATTTCAAAGTTCTCACGATTCAATAAAAGAATACAATAAAAATATGTTTTCAATGTATGTGTATGTTTATACAGAGTTATCACCCTCACCACAAACCAACATACGAAACTTGTACAGTGCAATTCTTAAAAAAAAAAAAAAAAACCCAAATTTTTAAGTGGTGAAGAGAAAAGCATAACAATATAATTAGAGGATTATCACAAATTTTTCCTGAAGCCGCCAACGGTTGTCTTAGAGAGTGCCACGTGTAGTCAGGCCAATCTGAATTTTGTGGCCGTTAGTGATTCCTCAACTACACCAAAGGATATCATTTTTATTTTTATTTTATATTCCAGTTTCTCCAACTAGCTCAATCCTCTCCGTACTTTAAAGCCTCAACTGACTCAGGACACACATAGCTTCACAGCAACTAAAGTTTCCATTTGCTTGGGTCACAAGCTACCACCACCACCGAGTCATGGCGGCCGCAGTTTCAACTGTTGGAACTGTTAACAGAACACCTGTAAGTAATGAATTTCTACAATGCTTCTCACTAGCTTAGCCCGTTTGGAAACTTAGTTTAAAGAATAAGTTTTGTACAAACCAATTTTGTTATATTATTTTCTTTCATGAAAATTAAATTGTTATAGTATTTTAAGCTCGAAGTAATAGTTTGAATTGACTTCCAGATGCCCTGCCCTCTACTTTGTCACTTTCTTCTTGTTTAAACTTGCTGTACTTGATCTGTTTAGACTTTTATCTTTTTCTTTTGAATTTGGACGTCTGATGGAGTCAACTAAAGAATTACCACTAAACTATACTTGCAACGACAGACTTTTTTCTTGTTGTTGGTGAAGAAGTTGGATTGTGTTTGTTTTTCCTGCAGTTAAGCTTGAACGGCTCTGGTTCTGGAGGCAACTTGGTGTCAAGCTCGGCTTTTTTGGGAGGCAGCTTGAAGAAATTGATAAGCAAAAGATCCACCACCAGCTTCCCCAGAATTGGATCTGGAAGGTTGAGAATTGCTGCAGAATACGATGAGAAGAAGCAGACGAAAAAGGACAGGTGGAGTGGCCTTGCTTATGACACCTCGGATGACCAACAAGACATCACCAGAGGAAAGGGGATGGTTGATTCTCTCTTCCAAGCTCCCGTGGACTCTGGCACTCACTATGCTGTCATGAGCTCCTACGAGTACATCAGTACTGGACTTCGCCAGTAAGACACTGCCGCCTTTATTATTGTTGTTGTTGTTTTCATCGTCGTCGTTGTCGTGGTGAATACATTTTGGTGATTTGTGTGGCATGCAGGTACAACTTAGATAACAACATGGACGGGTTTTACATTGCTCCGGCTTTCATGGACAAGCTTGTGGTTCACATCACCAAGAACTTCATGACACTTCCCAACATTAAGGTTAAGAACAACATCCCTCTCGAATAAATTGTTTCTAGTTATGTATTTTTTTTTTATCTTTTTACACATAGATTAGTGATGTATGACCAAGATAGAGTAAAGAAAGAAAGGGAAATGAAGAGAGAAATCGAAGAAGAATTTAGAGAGAAAAGGGATCTTTTTATAGAACATAAAGGTAATAATAAGACAAATATGACCAAGTAGTGTAAAATAAATAAAAAAATTCTAAATGAAATAACTCTGGACCCTATATTTTTAAGCCTAAAATATATAAGGGTGTAATCTGGGATTAGGATGTCCATCACTTGGATAATTATCCTGACATGATATTTGTATAAATACAACATCAGGTTCCTCTCATCCTTGGTATCTGGGGAGGCAAAGGGCAGGGAAAATCCTTCCAGTGTGAGCTTGTGTTTGCCAAGATGGGAATCAAGTGAGTTGTTTGCTTAAGGTTTGCGAACTTTCTTCTAAAACAAAGTTATTTCTTATCTGCAATATTCCTAAACCAACTTGAATGTGAATTCTTTCAGCCCCATCATGATGAGTGCTGGAGAGTTGGAGAGTGGAAACGCAGGAGAGCCTGCAAAGCTGATCAGACAGAGGTACCGTGAGGCAGCAGACATGATCAAGAAGGGCAAAATGTGCTGCCTCTTTATCAATGATCTCGATGCAGGTGCTGGTAGGCTTGGTGGTACCACACAGTACACGGTGAACAACCAAATGGTGAACGCCACTCTGATGAACATTGCTGACAACCCAACAAATGTGCAGCTTCCGGGTATGTATAACAAGGAGGAGAACCCCCGTGTGCCCATCATTGTCACTGGTAATGACTTCTCCACTCTGTACGCACCTCTTATCCGTGATGGTCGTATGGAGAAGTTCTACTGGGCTCCCACCAGGGAAGACCGCATTGGTGTCTGCACTGGAATCTTCAGGAGTGACAATGTCCCCAAGGAGGACATTGTCAAGCTTGTTGACACCTTTCCTGGTCAATCTATTGGTAAGAACTTTGTCAAGTTTAGTATTATATTAGTAAAATAAATAATTGTCTGATAGGGATTTTTATGATTAAATAAAGAAATCATGGACGTAAAATATGCACAAGTCTAAAACTGAGAATGCTGTGGCAATGGTTCCTACTTCGTAGTATAGAGTCGTTGGAGTAATGGTTAATTCTGCCTTTTGCAAAACAAAAAATGATTTTTAGCTGGCTACAATGCCAAAAGGATTTTATTTTTGTTTTAATTTTTTGTTACTGTTCTTAAGTAGTTTGGTTTGTACTGTTTTTTGTGTCTTAATATGTAAGTATTCAATCAGAAACAATCTCACTTTCCAAATTCATGAAATTTGTTTATTACAAAATATTTACTTTAAAGCATTGGCTTGTGGGAATTAAATCATTTAGCACAAGTTTGCTGTGTCATTCTGCAGATTTCTTCGGTGCCTTGAGAGCTAGAGTCTATGATGATGAAGTAAGGAAGTGGGTTTCAAGTGTTGGAGTTGAGAGTGTTGGGAAGAAGCTTGTCAACTCTAAGGAGGGCCCTCCAACTTTTGATCAGCCAAAGATGACCCTTGAGAAACTCCTCGAATACGGTCACATGCTTGTCCAAGAACAGGAGAATGTGAAGAGAGTTCAATTGGCTGACAAGTACATGAGTGAGGCCGCTCTTGGAGACGCCAATGAGGACTCCATCAAGAGAGGAACTTTCTACGGTTAGAAGAATTCCAAACTCTATTCTCCTTGACTGGCAAAATCCAAAATCCAACCAGAGTTTTCTCGATCTATTACAACTTTTCTTGATGCAGGGAAAGCATCTCAGCAAGTTAGTATACCAGTTCCCGAGGGGTGCACTGATCCATTAGCAGCAAACTTTGATCCAACAGCCAGGAGTGACGACGGTAGCTGCCAGTACTGAATCTAAAGCCAATCTAAATGCTTTAGGCATGAGGAATTAGTCATATTACTAGCGCCTATATAGTACTATTCCTATATGAATGTGATAATTTACACTCTTGTTTTAGTGAAGTGAGTGCTTTTGTTTTCAGTCAAGTCGTTCTATGAATTATGAGCTATTGTTGGCACCTTTACTCTGTCCATTTTTATAAGTGGGTTTTATGCATCCTTCGTTTGTTGTTGTAAAGAATTGTTATGTGTATTTTAGACGTTTTCTGTGAAATAAGTCCTTTTAAGTACAAAATCTAATCTGAGTGAGCTCATACACCAACAGCGGCATACACATTAGAGAAAGAGAGAGGCTCCAAGGATAATGGTTATTCTCTGAAATCCAATGATTGATTCAAACTTCCTGAATTAATCTAACATGATTCAGTAGCTTTCGTGTACTAAAATGTGCTGAGCTTAGATCAGATGCTTCATACTTTTCTAAAAATGCTCGCCAAGAAAAACCGGTATCTGGCTGTATTTTAGGCAGATCAGTAGTAGCCTTGACATCCAAATAACGAGTCACTTGTCTCATGCTAGACCTTTTTTCAGGCAAAGAGCATAAACAAAGCAGGCCAAGCTTCAAAACTAAATCGATTTCCTCGGCCAGGAAATCTCCTTCCAATTTCAGATCACTTGCATCAGGAGTTGCTCCTATTTCCCAGCACTCCAAAACCCAATCCACCAAACCCACCTCGTCAGGTGGCCCTTGTGGTGCTATAGGCTTCCTTCCACAAGCTACCTCAAGCATAAACGCCCCAAAAGCAAACACCAGTCCTAGTAGTTGCCTTTCCGATTCTACTCAGCTTCGGGGCCAGATATTCAACGGTCCCCACCACGTGAGTAGTATGCGGATCGATGCCATGATTGCATAATCTTTAGGCCAAAATCTCCCAGCCGTCCTTTCTAATAGGTGTCTAGTCAAACATTGCTGGCTTTCACGTCTCTCTGTAGAACAACCTGTTCCCACTCTTCATGGAGGTAAAGGAGGGCAGATGAAATATCTCTAAGAATACGAAATCTTTGACCCCAATTGAGCCTTGGCTTTTCAGAGCTGAACAAGAACATGTCAAGGCTTCCATTAGGCATGTAGTCATATACCAAGAGGAGGTCTCGTGATACTAGATAATTTCTAGTGCATTATATATGTAATAGTTAAGGAATCATGTTAAGTAAATTATGTACAAATTTTGTAAGCTTATTCAAGAGTATAAAGAGTGTCACAAGTATCCACCGATAATGAACATAATGGGCTTGTTAAGAATTTATTAATGATGCATTTATAAATAAACTAACCATGCATGTTCAATATGGCAATTAATAAAACCAAAAGGTAAGTAATGGTTTTCTTATTGAGTGTGTTGTCACTCATCTCTTATATTTTTATCTTTTCAGGATATATACAGTATGAGGTGACAACAAAAAATGGTCAAAAGAACTATACAGCTATGTCCAATTGGGATCACTTTATTTGTTAAAAATATTCTTCCTTATGATGCAAGTATTTTAAGTTTCTATTGTGACTGTAGTAAGCTGACTTAAGTGTTAGAATAATGAAGATCACAGATTTATAATATTAAATTAAAAATATTACAATAAAATGTGGTTTTCTTATTTTTATGTTTTTTTTAATTTTTAAAATTTTTTCAAGAGTTGGGCAAATTTTTAAAAAGTTTTAATGTTTTATTTTATTTTTTAGATTTCGATTAAATTTATTATAACTATTAACCCCACTTAAGCGCGGCCTAAAAAGGTTAGCCGTGACGGTTCTCCCGTTCGGCAACAATATCCAATAAGCTGCCAAAAGTTCCTGTGCCTAAGCCTTCCCATGGCGGCAATCTCGGCCACAAACGCTTTCATCCCTTGTTCCGAATTGTCATAGACTTCCTTGACTGCTATTTGTGCTTTGCTTGAAGGAAGTGTTCCTCTATGGACCTTTCCAAAACCTCCTCCAAGACGCTCACTTTGTTTGAAACCTTTGGTTGCTTTGTAGAGATTTTAACAGGAGAACCTTTGAGGACCGTATATCGTTTCCCAATCTTCACGCACTTCTTCAGATCTTTTTCTCCTTATGATGTAAGTGTAAGTTATAAAATTCGATTCTATCACGTCAAAAACAATATGCATATCAAAATCAAAACGGAAGCGTGTAAAATTTTGTGTGCCTTCAGCCATTGCTTTTCACTGTGTAATCCTTGTCTTAGATTGTAGATGTTGAAAGTCACACCACTAGTTTGGACGCTTCTATCACTCAAGCACTTAATACGATGGTGTATCAAACTGAATGAGCGAGAGATAATAAGGACCAAACTTTTATTCAACAGACATGAATGTGAAAATTTTTTTTATTACTGCCATTTTTAAATCTTCCCATCAAGAACTTATATAGCATCCAGAAAATCAATTACCAGGTAAATTTAATTGTGATTTAATGAGAAATAAATAAAGATCATTTATAAAAATCGTTACGCAAATAAATTGGTTTTAATTTTGAAACCGCTGGTAATACAAACAGTTACAGTAAGTTCTCTAGTCACAACTATTATAAAAAAAAAGTGGCTCCTACTGCAGAAGACACCATAACTATATTACCTTGATATTCTCTCTTTTTCTTTTGTGAGGGAAGTGAAGGAAGCTTTGTAATGTCAGGACTTTGTGCTTGTCCAGTTCTGTTAAAAGCTCCATCCAAGAATATAATGATCACTTGCAAGTGTGCCCGTGTATGAATAGAAACCAACATACATATGTTCCAGAAGAACTTTATAGAAAGATCAATGGACACCGACAAGAGAGGCCTATCGGTTTTGGAAATTCTTATAGGGGGTAGAGTTACATCAAGTCTTTTCTGTTCTTTGTCATAGTCTACCCAGAACTGCAATGGAATTCCACTATTGAGCTCTAAGCTTATATTCTTCTTTTCTTCACTGGAAAAGTAAGAATCAGGAGCTGATTCAACTGATACCAAAACGTTCACATCAATTCCCACATGATTTGCATCTTTATCTTTGAATTCAGGGCTTAGAATTGTGTCAAGCTCAATTGCCAATATATGGTTTGTGGTGAGGCCATTGTTCGAAATATTAAGTACTCCGAAATATTGACTTGGGCCAGCTTGGCTGAAGTCCATCGACGGAGAGATAGTGAAGGCCAGGCAATGGCCACCACTATTTGGCTATTCAGGAATCATCACAATCAAGCAAAAAAAAGTGGAAAATGAAAGGTTTGAAACAAAAACGGAAGAGCGTGGTTTGAAACACAAGGGAACTTTGTAGATGCTTTGAAGTGTTTGTAAGCTGCAACAAACCGTTTGGGTGGATTCTTGCACTTCCACCAAGTTGGAGGTTGGCTCCAAGGAAGCCATTATAGATGAATTGGTCTTCAGTTTGACCAAAAAGATATGCGCACAAATAATGATAGGCACAAAATTGCTAAAATATCTAGTGTTTTTGGAATTCCCATTAGGGAAGGGAAGTAAGAAATGGTTCTGTCCGGCAAAAAGAGAAAGAAAGAGAGAGAGAGAGAGAAAGAGAATGGTTACTGGATTTAAACACCTGTCTTTTCAAAATTAACTTTTGACATGAAACTGTATTTATGGGAAACCAAATCAAGACCTTTATGAAGATAATAGACAGTCAGCAGAGAGTGTGGCCAGAAAATGAGAGTTAATCTCATTTGCCAAGCTTTGGCTGCTTAAAAATTTCCAAGAAAAGGAATGAAACTGAAATCAGTGTGAAGCAAGGAAAAAATTACATTTGAATTAAAGAGCAGGCTTGTGTAAAAAGAGTTGGACATTTTTTTTTAATGAAAAGAAAAAAGTTGGAGAAAAGAAAGATTCAACTACTGTCCCCATCTGCATCACCGATGAATGTAAACCGGAGATGAATGTTTTGGAAGCTTGTGCATCATGAAATCTGAGATTTAAATTTCTTGGCACTTGTTGTGTACCAAGTTTCAACGATAGCAACTTCGTATATCTTTGGAGTGAAAGACAAGTTTTCAATCTTGACATCTTCTTATATTGCCTGGACTTTAAGGCAGCATTTGAAATTTCCGAACCAAACATACTAAAATGTTGTCTTGCATAAGAAACTTTACGTTCTTACAAAAATATCTTTAAACAGAAAGTCCCTTTTGACATTTGGTTCTCATTTGTTAGGTCTTTTAGAATTGGCTAGCAAGTTTTATGACAGGCTTAAAGTCTCCCAAGTATGTACCATGGAGTATCAAGAAGCAAAGAAAATTCGATTTGACTCAAGAATCCAACTTCTTAGGCTTTGATTTCAAAGGTTAAATTTTATGCACAAAGAGGGCAATAAACTGATTCTAGTTCTAATTTCTAACAGTTTAAGAAATATTATAAAGGGAAAGTTTGATTTTTAATTTTTATTCTTTATCACAATACTGAGCTAATATTAAGCCCAAATTTTCTTTTGTACATTTTCCGTGTGAACACCATCTAATTTTGGTGCAAGTGAAATGTTGGGTTTATTAAAAGAAATTTGAGTGGTTTAACTGATTTGTTATTCTCTCCTCTCCTTTTTACCTGCCAAAGTAGATCAAAACACATTTTTCGTATTTGCGTCCAACATTTAGCATTTTGGTGGACAAGAAAACTCAAGGAAGAGCTGGGATTTCCACCAAATACAATTCGAGAAATAGCATTACGAACTCTTACACAAGAATCTTGTGCAATCCATTGAATAGAACATGATTGGTAATTTGGAGATTTAATTTTCTAAAGCTTCAAAATCGGCTTATGGAAACGGTACTTCGACATTATTAACTTACAAGAAGATACGGTTTTTTACCAACTACTAAGTGTACTAACAAACGTTGCTTCTCCACAAACAACAGTCCTCCTTTCAATTAGTCTGGAGTATCCTTCCATGATTTTCCTCCTCCACAACTGCCATACAAAAAATCAAAAACAAACCCAGGATTAGACTGTCTAATCAAAACAAAAGTTGCAGAACAAAATTAAAGAAAACGAAGGAAAATTATTCTAAAAGTTCTTGCCTTCATGAGCATTGGTAGAGATGGGAACACCACTGCGAGATGGAGCTTTTGTGGTCGAACGCTTGAGCACTGCAGGATTGGATGGAGGAGATTGCGGCTGATCATTCCTTAGCAGAGAAGTCACAGCCTCTCTCACCTTATCCACAACGCTCATTTGATCACTGGGAGCTTTCTGCCCAGTCCTCGGACTGACTGCATCAGATATAGCCCGCGAAAGCGCTCTGTCCTCGTCCCCTGGCTCAAACTTGTTCAGCAAGTAATCCCTTACCGACACACCCTTGTCAAACATCCGCTGACCACCGCCACTGCTCACATTCTTCCCGGCTTCTGAAGATGTTTGAGCTGAACAACTGCCTTGTGAAGGTTGTTCTGCGGTTGATGAGTTGACAGAAAGGCCTTGAATCTTCGAGGCGATCGAGTGTGTCGCTTCAGATACCGTGGCGGTCACGGTTTCAAGAGCTGGGGTTAACTTCTGGCTCACGGTTTCAGTTATTGTCTTCTGAGAAGGACTAGAGAGCTTGTCATCATGGGATTGAGTTTGTGTTGGCTTACTAGTACTTTTAGTAGGACTGACATCAGGGTTCTCTTTCTTGTTGTCGTTTACGGAGGGCAAAACATGCTTCTCCGAGATCACGGGAGTTGCTCTTGGATGCTGCCTTGCACTCTCCTTGTAACTATCAGGTGCCAGCTCCGATTCATACACTAAAAAGAAAAAAATAAAATAAAATAAAATGAGACTACGTAGAGAGAGAATATCACAAGTTGAGTACAAACAAAGCTTTGTTCCTTTCTTCTTAAGAAAGGTTAATTTCACCTTTGTCACTCTAATTATGTAGCATGTAACCCTTTCATCGATTTTCCTTTTTAAGC
Source organism: Artocarpus hirsutus (assembly GCA_946598075.1). Lineage (NCBI taxonomy): Eukaryota > Viridiplantae > Streptophyta > Magnoliopsida > Rosales > Moraceae > Artocarpus > Artocarpus hirsutus. The sequence continues at coordinate 14,684 of CAMOHE010054261.1, read as the reverse complement.
ATTTGTAGTGTCTATTTCTTCTTCTTCTTTTTTTTTTTTTTTTTTTTTTTTTTTTTTTTTGCGCTTGAAGTGCCTTCAAACTATATATAGTGCATGCAACAATTTGGCCATAGGAATTTGATCAAACTCAAAAAAGTTGCTAATAATTCAAGGGGCACAAAAGAATCCAGGCGTGTGGTCATGGGTTATTTTATATGCATTTTTTAAGTTATTTAAAAAATAAGTTCAATTAGGAACGACCAGAATTAACCATGACAAATAATAATATTTGAGGTAGAATCATATAAGAACAAATAAAGAAAATTCAAGCATTTACAACACTTCAAAAAACGAGGGTGTCAAGTAAAAGGGTAGACAAAAGTCAAAATTTTGTAGGCCTGAAATACTTATTTAATTTTTTTTTTTAGCTCTCAATGACATATTACCTTGTTCCTTCTCCTCTATTTCTTTTTAAGAATCAAGTTAACAAAAAGAATTTGTTTGAAAAATACGTTAAAAAAAATAAAGTTTAACTGTTATAGTGTAAAGTTCTCATATATTACAATAAAAAATAAAAGTTTGTTATATTATAAAATTCTCACATGTTATATTTAAGTTTCAACATATTTTCCAAAAAAAACTTATAAAGCATTATAACCCAAAGAGAAAAGAAAATCTATTAAGAAGAAAAAAATGAAAAAGAAGAAAATTTATAGAACAAATCCACAACATATATATATACGTAACGAATGCAAGAGTAGTGTCATGTAATTATTATCATTATTACTTGGGGCTCCAAGATATTCTGCATCTTTTTCTTCGCCCTTGTAATCTTCTGAGGTAACCCCCCATGCTGGCGTGGTGTTCTCATCCAGCTCATTATGCTTCTTTTTGCCGCTCAGAGAGCGCCTAAGTTTCTTGGCCTTCTCTTTGACCTTGCTCAGCACTGATTTCCTGTGATGCAGGTGCCCATGATCTTCTTCTTGCTCATGAAAATGGTTCCTCCCAAGTGAAGAAGTTGAAGAGGGTGTTGTGCTTGACCACCATGGTCCTTCTCCCTCTACATGCATACATGCACATGATCAGAGGCAGAACTAGAAAAACGTGACTGAACTAACAAGTTAAAGGTAAATAAAGAAGGCGACAGCTACCCACTCTCATCCGTAGGTGACTTCGTCCCCTCGTATGATCTAAAATTGTTACCAAAAAGTACGCACCTTAGATTATATGCATAACATGTAGTTATGATTATATGCATAACATGTAGTTATGGGCTCTTAGGTGACACCTTAGAATTTTTAAAGAATGGTGGTTTGAGAGTGCTTTTAAAAATTTTACCTTAAAAGCTCGAAAATATTTCCAAAATAATTAAAAACAATATCAAACAGCCTCAAACGTAGCATTCTTGTTGCCAATAAAGTATAATGTTCATGAACTTAGTTTTATGATGTTTTAGGCTAAGCAATGATTGGCACGGGATTTACCTCGGAGCAATTGTTCAATAGTTGGGCTATTGGGTGTTTTAGGATATTCACGTCTTTGGGGGCGTACCATTTGAGCCATTGTTCTAATTCTTCATAAATCAGTCTGCTTCTGTGGTGAGGGAACAATTTATATATCTATATGTTGTATGCTACTAATCATAGGCAGAAATCAGGATTGGTGCTTAGGCATTGGTTTCGGGTTCAAAATTGTAGGTCAATGCCGGCTCAAGGAAGGCCCCCCTTAAGTCAAGGCTCCTTATTATTAGGATTATTAACTAATCACCTTTACATATCTCGAGATCCATTTGTTAGAAACTCTTAACTAATTACTTTTACACCTCAAAATATTGAACATAAATACTTTTTTTTTCCATAATCATGCTGAAGTTATTTTTAATGAATGTGTCCATATCTCCATGTCCGTCCACGTGTCATACCTTTCTTTTTCTTTTTTTTTTCTTTTTTCTTTGTTTTTTGTTTGTTTTTTACCTTGATATTGTTCTTCTTCTTTTCTTTTCTTTTTTTTTTTCCTTTTTTTCTTATAACTTTATAACTCCTCTGTTGGTTTTTTCTTTTATCCTTATAATCTTGAATGCTTATGAGTGCGTTTAATTTGATGGAATGAGCATTAGAATGAAATGACATTCCTAAAACCTAGTCATTTTTATGTTTAGTTGGATAAATAGTCATAAGAATAGGAATTCTAATGGAATTGCTATTTCACAAAAATGATTGAATGACAATTCCAAAAATAAACCAATTGAATGATTATTCCATTCTACAACTGATATTAATTAAAATTCTCCATTTCTAAATAATCACTCCCAATGTTCTAAAATTACTTGAATTACTATTTTGTTAATGATTAAATGAAAGGGATGTTAATGTCAAAAAAATTAGTATTCTATTCTGTTCCGATGACTCACCAACAATAATAACTGTAATTTCAATATTAATTCTATTGTCTAACCAAACAAAAGAATTGTAATATATTATTCAATCCATTCCTATTCTCATTCCATTGTTTTTATTTGCATTCCTATTCTTTTTCCATTCTATCGAACCAGACATCACCTATATGTTTATACAAAATACCATTTTATCTCTTTTATTATACAAATATTCAAACTCCTTTTGGATCATAAGTTTAAACTACATTTCAAACCATTTTGCTAGAATGTTCTTTCTCACAAAAAATTAAATTTTTGTACAAACCTACAAACCAAATAGGTGACTCGTGTTTTTAATATAGTCTAAAAATATCCCTTGATCGGTGTTGGAGTATGATTTTATTAGGTCTAAATCATTAAGTGAAGGCCCAGTGTGGGAATTTCAGGTTGCCATCAAAATGGATCTAGCCCAATGTAAGTAACTAACTCAGTCGAAATTGTTGTTATTAGGATTACCAATTCATTGCTTGATTGACTAGTGGCATCGATCGACTCGATATCTGTGATTCTATTGTAGTTTCTATTCTGTTCATTTAAGATGGGTTTACACGTCATTCATTATAGCATATTTGTTAAATGTCGATTTGTTGGAATTGACGATGTGAGCTTGGCAGTTGCAAAAGGATACATGTTGTGTCACGAAGAGGAATGTGGGTAAAGTTTCAATGTTTACAACCTATAAAGGATTGACACGTGTCCTACTACTATAAGTACTACTATGCCGACTCCTTCCATCAAATTAAAGCCACGATAGAGCGAATACTCTATAAATAGGGAGTAGAGCTCCATAGTAAAGGACATAAGAGAACTTATGGACACTCTACTCAAATTGTAAGAATTTTATATCAAATCTCTCAAACATTTTGTAATCTATATTAATCTTTCCATCATAGTAAAGAACAGTGAACGTAGCTCTCATTAAAGAGTGAACCATTATAAATCATGCATGAGGTATCATTTATTTTTACTGCATTGTTTGTTCTATCTATTGCTTTGATTTAACCTTCATTTTATAATTATTTTGACCTTGTTCTTGAAAGTTTAATAAATCCTAACAACAGTAATTTGAGGACCCAAACTCGCAAATAGCAAATATCAAATTGAGTTTTAATCTATTTATATTTAATTGTAGATCCAAAGTCTACAACCGGCTAATATATTTAAAATAGTGGAAGTTTTATAAATGTTATCTTATAAGATTTACTTTTTATAAATGGCACATATGTTTATTTGTAACATAATTTAACATGTTATATGAATGCTAGTGTGGCATGAATAAACACTAATTTTAAAAGTGTGGCATAGCATAAAATTTTCTCTTTAAAATATTATTACTATTCATATTAAGTAAATTTAATTTCTATTTAAAATTTATATGACGAAATAATTTAATTTTCAAAACTAAAAAAATTGTTAAATGTGTCCTTTAGAATAATATTTTTTTTAAATACGGTCTTTATAAACTTTTTTTTTTCCTAATTGTCCTGTTAAAATGCATTTTTTCTTAAATACTTTTTTTTGTTTTTTCATCTGTACCTCCACAATAGTTTATTGTCTAGTTTTCTTCACTTATAGCCTTTTTTTTTTAATTTTTAAATGAGCTACGCCTAAATGCCTTTTTACCAAACAATTTTTTTAATATTATTAATCAAACCTAACTTTTAAGAGACTAGTAAATTAAAAAAATTAAACTTTTTAAGAAAATTTTAGTTTCTATTTGCAAAGTTTAACAGATTGAATATGCATGTGGTTTTTTTTTTTATAGTACTTTTTATAACTATTATTTGAAAAACGACTAGAACTCACAACGACTCATCCAGGAAGCTAGAGGTGTTTCTTGGATTGATTCAATTGATCAAACCTACCAGTCCAATCCAATTTATTTTTTGCAAACAACCGTCCGCAATTGAATTGGATTGGATTTTAATTCTTAAAAACTGACAAAGATTAGATTGGATGTTCATTTTTCCTTCAAAACGTCACATCCAATCCAATCCATTCTCTATTTATATTATCAACAAAAAATTGTAAGTATATATGTATTCATATTATCGGCCTAAAATTAAAAGTCTGCTATCTTTCCAAATACTTATACACACCAATTATTTTCTTTGAAGTATTGGATGTTTAATTCACTCTAAAGTTTGTAATTTAGAGTTATATGTGTATTTAGATTTGTGGATATTAATTTTTGCTCTCTCTTTTTTTTTTTTTTTTTTTTTTGTTTCAATTGTAGACAAACTTGTTTAAAAAAAAATAACATGCATAGGTTCAACATGAAAAAAGGGTGGAGAAAGTCAAAAGCCTTAACTTGATAAATGATTGGACCAATCCAATCCAAAATCGACCTCAATCAAATTTGATTGGATTGAATTAGATAATATACTTTTATTAGATTAGATTGGATGAAATTTCTAAAATTCGATTTTTACTCAGATTAGATATTCATTTTCTAAATTAAGTTAGCTTAGATGGATGAACGCCCCCAATGGAAATCAGAACGATTACACAAACGGTGGCATACATAGAAAAAGACGATCACGTAAAACGACATAATTCATAGCATAATAACATCTCCTCGATAAAATTATTTAAATAAATGATAATTTATGCTACAAACAATATTGATTACTTAAAAAAATGATAAATAATAAAAAACGTGAAACAGCAATGCGTTAAAAACGACAACAAATTACACGGCCGCGTCTGTTTTGCGAGCAAATAAGCAATAAGACTACAAACGGCCATTACAAGTTCCAGTACAAGTTTTGAAGTCAATTTCGATCATGGAACCGTGCAGGCTGCAGCTGAGCTTCGGACATCTGTGAAAGCGCATATATATGCGTTCGCTGAGCATGGAAATGGTCTGGGAAGCTCAAAGGATGTGAATGAGAACCCCACAGAGGTTTACAAGCGAATGGCCACAGGTCGTCCAATGGGTTGGCATTAAACTAAGACGATGGTGGGTGACCGTCTCCTATTTTTTATAATTTTGAACATAAAATTTTATAAAAACTGTATCTCGTCTCCTAAAATTTTTGTCCCTCTAAAATTGTATTTTGCTTCTTATTTTATTAATTCAATCACACTATCACCCCACTAATTTTTTTGGCTCTGCCCTTGGGCACGTGCTGAGTATGCCGTTGATCATAACTCCAACACTGGGCCGCTGTATTTTTCCAAGTTGGAAAGAGATTTTAGATGTGATTGGAAGCCATAATTCTAGCAATAATGAAAAATATGCATAAAGAAAATAAACAAGAACACATGAAATTTATAGTGGTGTAGCTCACCCTCAATGTAAGAGCTACGTCTACTTTTAGCCGTTGCAGAATAATTTACTACAATGATGATGAAGTTATAAGAGAAAAATTATGCATACTCTCTCTAAAATTTTCCTCTAACCTCTCTCTCACTCTAATTTTCTAAGTTACAAAAATAAGTCCTTACCAAGTCTTATTTATAGACTTACAAGAAATAGGAAAAAAAAAAAAAAGAACCCCCAAAAATGACTTCCTCGCATCAGGCCTTAGATGCGCGTGGCTGCATCCTTTAGTTGGCGTGTCTGCGCAAGCTTTTGTTTGCGCTCTGAATTTTCCTGCCTCATGTGCAACTACGGAGTCCATGGGCGTGGCTCCATCTCGCTCTTTGTGACTCTACACCACCACGCGACTTTCTCCCTGCAGGGGCGTGCACCTGATGCTCACAAACTCTTTTTTTCTTGTTTTTCTTCTTTTCTTGTTTCTCCTTGATAAAATTTTGGGTTATGGGTTCCGCCCTCATACCTTCGGAAGAGGGCGAGATCCCCACGGCAACCTTATCGGAAAGATTGACCCTCTTAAACTTTTGTATAAGATGATTATCTAAAATGACGTTAAATTTAGCTTCATACTTCTTAAATATATCATGTCCTGTTTCTTAGAACATTGAGGAAGGAAAAGAATAAAGACCCCTTAAGTGTAAAATTCACAAGTTATTATAAGTTTCATGAACATGAATTGTTTGAAAAGTTGTAAAGAACCATGCTTGTCAGAAATAATTTTTAATTCAACAGGATCTTGACAAAATGTCGAAGTTGTAAAAATGAGATTACCAACTCAAAAAACCCAAAGAACAAGGTGATAAAAAACGACAACCTGAACGACAAACGACAACAAATGAAAGCACTTCTGTTTAAAAGACAATACCACAAAAAGGGTCATAACAGAGTTTCTTTTTGTACTTGTTTCCATATCTTGTTTTACCTTGCGAATATTTTGAGTTGTGAGTTAATTTTGATTAGAAAAACTCTTTTCATCTTTATATAATTAAAATCTTACTATTTACAAAATTATAAACTCAGTCTAATATATAGTGCATATAATTTTGTTAGTAATATAGTTGTAATTTCATGAGATTAAATATGATTACTTTTTTGTTTATGTATTGGCTTTTTTTTATTAATAGTATTAGACATTGGTTGATTTATAGGGATTATTTCCCTTTCTTTTGTTTTTTTTTCCTTATGGTAATTTTTTTTTTCTTTCTTTAAAGTTATATTTTGTTTTAATTGTAACAGTCAATGAGAGCATTATTCACTATACTCAATCAATTGTAGAAAACCACCTTCCAGCAAGGAGGGAAAAATGCAAATCACATATCGACATTCCTATTTAATTATTTATTCTATTTTCCGTTTTTCAAAATGAATCTAATAAAGCTTGTCATGCCTAGAAAGGGGGTTAGTGACTAAAGACTAATTAAAAACAATAGAAGTTTAATATCTAGTTAATTTTGAAACCAGTTTTCGAATTTAGGAAAATGCAAGTAGCGCCCTACGGTCTTCAAAATAAAATTAAGGGTTATTAATAATTCACCAAAAAAAATTAAGGGTTATTAATATTAATGACCTTAAATTTTAGAGTATCTCTTACTTTGCCTCTTAAATTTTAAAAATCACCACTTTAACTCTCAATTTTTAAAACTCCTCATTTTACCTCTAAATTTTAAAAATTATTATTTTACCCTTGTTTCAATGCTTCTCATTTTATCTCCTGTTTTCCAATTTCCTGTTTAAATAGACAAATTAAGCTTACGTGATTCGCACATAATAAGTTGTAAAGTCAAAAATGAGATTTTATCACTCTCAAGTTTGTTTCATATTTACACTCTCATTTAAACGTTTTTTATTTACTCTAATTTAAGAAGGATTTATATACGCATTTTCTATCAATATTAGTCACTGATATCTCTTCATATTTAATGCGTAACTCATCTTATTTAATATTCAAATTCAAATATCAATAAATAATATTGACTATTTTAAGCATTAAAAATGAGAAGAAATGAATTGGCAAACTTTTTCTAAATGAGAGTTCAGATAAAAAAACAAAAGCATTTAGTAAGAGTATAAATGTGAAATAAAGCTTAGGAATGATAAAATCTTATTTTTGCCATTATGAGTGACCCATGTACGAATCACATGGGCTTAATTTTATCTACTTGAACAAAAAATTAGAGATTTAGAGGACAAAATGAGGAGCTTTAAAGGTTTAGGGACGAAATGCTTATTTTTAAAATTCAAAGACAAAGCGATGAGTATTCAAAGTTTACAAGTAAATTGGTGATTTTTTAACGTTTAGGAAGCAAAGTAAAAAAGACCTTAAAGTTTTAAGGTCATTAGTATTAATTACCTTAAAATTAAAGACACTAAAGATTCCAAGAATAAGAAAATCAAGCCAAAAATAAAACAAAAATTTTGAAACAGAAGTTTTAACTTTCGTTGCGCGGCTCTAATAACACTAATGTCCGTTTGGTATATAGATTTAAATTAGTGATTTGATTTGAGTTAATGTGATTTGAATTAGGATTTGAGTTAGTGATTTTAATTGTTATCCGAATTAGCATTTGGATGTACATTTAAGTTTTAATCTGAGTATGGAATAAAATTTAAATTTGTGTTTGAAGAGGTAGTAAAAATAATTTTTGATTTATTAACAAATCTAATAAAATCTTGATGTTAATGGTCATAAAAAATATGCAATATGGATCTTAATTTATTCATCTCTTCATTAGAAACATAACAAAAAAAGAATCATCTCAATTAAATATCAAATGAAAAAGTTATGATTTTTTCTAAATATATGAGAGAAAATTTCAGTTTTACTGTAGCAGGTTATCGAGTATCAAAAGTTTAGGAGGGCATAGAACTTTAAAAACTTGAATTCTTGATATTTAAACGATTTAGATTTTAGGAGAAACAAATACGTATATAAAGGATTTTTGATACTTGAATCTAAATTTGAGTCCATTAAATATCAAGAGTACTCAAAATAAACAACCCCTAAAAGTTCGTGCCTATATTTTTTCTGTAAACTCACTCACACAATCTCTAAGCTAAGGATTTAAAAAAATATAAATTCAATTTTTTTGTCTTATTTTTGGTTATCAAGTGGTATCTATTATGATACATCATTTCAAAAATCAATTAAATGTTATTTTATGTTTTAAAAATAATTATACCATAATGTTATTGGTTAGACAATATCAAAATTGAACGAAAGAAGTCCTAAACGTACATTATAAAATCAACAAAATGATAAACATGCAGTTGATGACCAACTTCAGAATCTGCGTTTCATTCTTATTTTTAAATTATTACTATGTATTTGTTATAATAGTAAACTTGCAAAGATTTCATTCATGTTTATAATTATAGCATATTCGCCGTCAAAAAAATGCAAAAGTAATTTATTACACTACATTATTTCAGAGTGGAAATGATTCTTCTTTATATCGAACATATCATCACCATCCATATCAATTATCAATAATTGACATGTCCTTGTTTGTAAAATGAAAAAAATTACACGGTACATTCATATTCATTGTAAACATATCATTTCCGTATAAAAATGTTAGAAGTATTACTTTAAATAAAATGTTTTGTTTTGAGTATTTCTTGTCTCACCCTTTTTTTTTTTTTTTTGGGAAATGTAACTCTGCTTTGTTTTGTACTTATACACTTAGTTCTAAATTTTCATCGTAGTTTTCATGAAAATTTGTTAATCAAAGTATTCTATTTAGAGTATTGTGTTTAGAATTCTAACTACTACGATATAAAATTTCATATGTTATAATGTATAACAAAAGTATGCTATATTATACAAATTTCATGTACTACAATGTTTACATTTTAACTTCAAGTTTAAATTTAGTTTTCAAGCACTCTTTTAAGGTTTTGGGAGAATTCTATTTTTTTTTTTTTGGCAATTGAGGAATTGTTTTGGTATTAATTATGAAGTATTAATTAGGTTTTGTCATCTCATTAGGACTCAAATCCTCTTTCTAATTGTAGCGTCTAACAAATTCTCTTATGACATATCATTTAAAAAGTTAAAAATACATGTTTTTTATTAAATGATATATCATTATATGATTGGTTATAGACACCAAAAACTAGGTAGAGTATTTGAGTTTGCCTCATCATAACATTTTTTTAATTTAAATCCTCTTTTAAAAAAAAATTGTGGTGAATGATGCATTTAAGCAAAATAAAGGATTAATTAAAAACAAATAGGCCAAAGTTCCATGACATTAGTAAATAGGTTAATTTAATGCAAACATAAATTTACACTTAAATAAAATTCTAGAAATACCCATGTCTTTTTCATCTTCCCAGAAAAACTCCTAAAACATATCATCTCTCTCCTCTCCCCCTATCTCTCCTCCGCTTCTCTCTGTTTGAAGAATATTCTCTGCCGAACTATCTCATGGCCGCGAGCAAATCCTCGCAACACCAGAAAAGACGACAAGGATTTTAAACAGTCCATCGACAGAGACGACACCAGTCTGTTGAACTCGATCTGTTCATCGACGCCCGAGATGCAAAACAGAGGTCGACAAAGCCGTGTCGTCGCTTAGGCCGACGAGGAAGCGACGACGTGATCTCTTGCGCTCGTGGATAGTTGAATTCTTCTTCGACAAAACCGACATCGGTTCGTGTCATGTTGGCAACGACAACGGGATCATTTGCGCCTTCCAACTACGACCTTTCCCCTCACGTTTGTCCCATGCTTCAGCACAAGGCGGCTTCCTCCTACGATCCTCCCTTGCGACAGTGAGGATTGATCTGAATCTCGAGTGGATAGATATAGAAAACACATATTGACTCTCAAAGATAGCCTATTGACTTCTAATTACAAAAAAATTGATATTTACTTGCAAGTAATTCAAAATTTGGTCTAGATAGAAAAAATAATTGTTCTAAGCTTGGTAAGAAGAAAAAGGGGCTGGCGAAGAGCAAGAAAGACGAGACAGAGACTTTCCACGTGATTAGAAAACGTGTAAAAAGAAAATCCATTTTCAAATAAAGTAAGCTTTCATTACATCAAGATAATGAAGCAATTTGACTTCTCTCTGCAAAATGCAGACAACAAAAACATTTATAATTTGTTTCCTCTTATAAACATATATTTTTAGTTTTATTTACTTTAATATATAAATATATAAATGTTCTTAAAAAAAAGATTAATTACAAAAATTCTCCTCAAATTATAGTTTTTTATAACACTTTGTCTCTTGAACTATAAAACGTAACATCTGTTTCTCTTAAAATATAAATTGTTAACAAAAATGGTTATTCTATTAGAATTTTAACATAAAATTGATTAATGATTATAAAGTTATGGGTATTTTTAATTATTTTGGTATTAAAAAGGTATTAAAAATAACCATAAAAATATAAACTATAATAAAAATGGTCTTTATTGATTGTTAAAAAAAAACAATTAAAACCATTATACCATTGGAATTATTCTTTTTTGATATATAAAAAATTTTTAAATTTTTTTAATATTTTTCACACCTAAACAGTATTTTAAAAATTTGAAAAGTTATATATATATATATATCTTAGTGAAATAAAAAAGAATATAACATAAGTATATTCAATATAACAAAAAATATAGCACAAAATTTTCAAAGAGAAAAAGCCTTTGATAGTATTAATAATTTTTTTAATATTTTTGAAGTTTTCATTTGTTTTTATATCTTTTAAAATTTTAAAATACTTTTTGAATGTGAAAAAAGTTAATAAATTTTTAAAAAAATTTCGGTGTGTTGAAAAACAGAAATCTGTTATTAATTGATTTTTTTAATTATTAATAAAGACTATTTTTATAATAATTTTAATTGTTTTGCTATTTTTATAACTAAAATACCTGTAATTTAAAAAATTTTGTTAATTTTTCTTTAAAATTCTAATGGAATGATCATCTTTATAATAGTTCATACTTCAGAAAATAGATGTTACGTTTTGAATTTTGAAAGATAAAATATTATAAAGATTATAGTTTGAGGGAATTTTTGTTATTAAACATCTGCTTGGCAAAGTTAGTTTAAACTAATTTTTCAGTTAGAAATAATAAGTTGTTAAAATATAAAGCTCTCGTATGCTATAAGATTTATAGTTTTAACCAAGAATTATAACATGTGCCAAACACATATATAAGAAAAAAAAAAAATGCAGTTTGCAAGCGTGCAAACCTGGTAGATCTCGCCCATCCCAATATTTCCCTTACCCAAAATCTTTATTTATCTATTTGTTTATTTATTTATTTTTATTTTCTTAAATAGACACTCTCATCTCCATTGTCGCTCCCGCAAATACAAGTCCCTCAAACATGAGTCGTTTTCCCCGGTAACCAAACCAAACAAAACAATGCAAAAACCCTCTTAAGCCTTAACCCCCCTCTCTTCTTCAGCTCGGCTCCTTCTCTTCTTATCCTCAACAACAATGGCCGCCTTCTTCGCCGCCGCGCCGAGCCACCTTCTCGACCCCACCACCCTCCCTTCATCCTTCACTTCCCGCCCCAAACTACCTCCCGCCGCCACTTCCTCCTCCTCCGCCGCCGCCGTCACATCTCGTTCCTCCACTCTAAAATGCAATCTCTCTTCTCCTTCTCCTTTCCCTTCTCATCCCTCTTCCCAAAACCGACAATCCTTAAACCTCTCATCCCTCGCTCCCCTCTTCGATAATCTCCCCAAGGCCTTCGCGGCCTCCTCCGCCCTCACCCTCGTCTTCAGCCTCTCCTCCGCCTTCCAGGACCGCGCCAACCTCGACGGAGGAAGCGGAAATGGGTTTGGAAGCGGAGACGGTGGAAATGGATTTGGCGGTGGCGGCGGCGGCGGCGGCGGCGGCGGAGGCGGAGATGGAGGTGGCGGTGGGTTTTGGAGAAGACTGTTTCGTCCCTCCGCTGCTTTTGCGGACGAGAATCAGTCTCAAGAGTGGGATTCCCATGGCCTCCCGGCCAACATTGTGGTACAGCTGAGCAAGCTCAGCGGGTTCAAGAAATATAGGGTTTCCGACATCGCATTCCTCGATCGGTGGCGGGGAAAAACTGCGGGGCCCGAGGACTCGTTCTTCGAGATGGTCTCGCTGAGGCCCGGTGGCGTCTACACCAAGGCGCAGCTCCAGAAGGAGCTTGAGACGCTGGCGACCTGCGGAATGTTCGAGAAGGTCGACATGGAAGCGAAGACCAAAGCGGACGGGAGCCTCAGCGTGACGATCTCGTACACGGAGAGCACGTGGCAGTCTGCGGACAAGTTCCGGTGCATAAACGTTGGGCTAATGCCGCAGTCGAAGCCGATGGAGATGGACCCGGACATGACGGACAAGGAGAAGCTCGAGTACTTCATTAGTCAGGAGAAGGACTACCAGAGGAGGATCGATAGGGCCCGCCCTTGCCTGCTGCCGATGCCGGTGTACCGGGAGGTTATGCAGATGCTGAGGGATCAGGGGACGGTCAGCGCCAGGCTGCTGCAGAGGATAAGAGACAGGGTTCAGAAATGGTATCATGACGAAGGCTATGCCTGTGCTCAGGTCGTCAATTTTGGAAATTTGAATACTAAAGAGGTCGTTTGTGAGGTTGTGGAAGGGGATATTACTCAGCTGGTAATTCAGTTCCAGGACAAGCTTGGCAATGTCGTTGAAGGGAACACTCAAATTCCTGTGATCAAGAGAGAATTGCCCAAACAGGTACATTATCACTTGAATGAAGACTTCACCCTTATTCATGTGTATTCTCTGATGGGCATTGTTCTTTTTAAGCTGTTTTAGGGGGACAAAATTGGTTTCTGCGTTTACTTGGTGAGTTAAATGCAGGGTTTAAGGTTTACTAGGTTATTTTTATTGGTTATGTTGATGGCTTCTTTTTAATGTGGTTTCTACTTGTTGTTTGCTTGTTTTTGGCTTTCATAGGGTGATTAATTTGGTGTTTTTGTTCTTTGTGTTTGCTTGATTATTTATATGTGGTTAGAGGTTTACTAGATAACTTTTATTGGATGGCTTTTATTGGGTGGTTTCTATTGTTTGGTTTTTAATTCTTGATGAATGTTTGAAATGAAATTTCAGCTTCGACCAGGCTACGTTTTTAACATTGAAGCAGGGAAGCAAGCCTTAAGGAATATAAATTCACTTGCTTTGTTTTCAAACATTGAAGTGAATCCAAGACCCGATGAGAAAAATGAAGGAGGGATAATAGTAGAAATTAAGCTCAAAGAACTTGAGCAGAAGACAGCTGAAGTCAGTACGGAATGGAGTATTGTTCCTGGACGTGGAGGATATCCCACTTTGGTAGGTATTTTAATAGTTTTTGAAATAACCTATTTTTAAGGTTTCTTCATTGAGATTTTTCATTTTGTTTATCTTCTATGTTTAGGCTTCACTGCAGCCTGGTGGAACTGTTACTTTTGAGCATCGGAATATGAAAGGGCTTAATCGATCTATTCTTGGTTCTGTAACCACCAGCAACTTCCTCAATCCTCAGGTCATCTTAGATTTTTTTTTTTATTAAAGTCCTGTCGTTTACTAAATGATATCAAAATGATTCACTATCATCTGCTATGAAATTGTTTCATTAAATGTATATGATAATCTTTCTCAGGATGACCTTGCTTTCAAGCTTGAATATGTCCATCCATATCTGGATGGTGTTTACAATCCCCAAAACCGAACCCTCCGTGTGAGCTGTTTTAACAGCAGAAAGCTGAGTCCAGTCTTCACTGGCGGGCCTGGGGTTGATGAAGTTCCCCCTATATGGGTTGATCGAGCTGGTGTTAAGGCTAATATTACTGAGGTAACACTTTTTGGGTTTTTTCCCCCTCCAAGTATGCTTATTGCTCGATAGCAGTTCTCATTTCTTCTTTTGTTTTGAAGCTGTTGCCTATAAGCCTGCTTGCTATGTGTTTGGCAGAATTTCACTCGGCAGAGCAAATTCACTTATGGTATCGT
>CAMOHE010054260.1:29824-52566 GCA_946598075.1 Artocarpus hirsutus | reverse complement strand
TTTACACACCATGTGTTCCTTTCCTTTAATTGAAAAGCCTTTAGGTTGCCATATAAACTTATTCCTCTAAATTTTCATTGAGAAAGGCGGTTTTCACATCCATTTGGTGTAACTCTAAATCAAAATGAGCCACCAATGCCATAATAATTTTGAGTGAATCTTTCTTAAAGACCGGTGAAAAAGTCTCTTTGTAGTCAATGCCTTTTTTCTGAGTAAAGCCTTTGGCAACAAGTCTAGCCTTGTATCGTTCAATGTTGCCTTTATAATCGCGCTTGGTCTTAAAGACGTATTTACACCTGACTCTCTTGCAACCTTTAGGCAACTCAACAAGGTCCCAAACTTGATTTTGATCCATAGATTTTACTCATCTTTCATAGCATTGAGCCACTTGTCAGAATCCATACTTTCCATGGCTTGTGAAAATGAACCTGGATTTGAAATCGAATCATTATCGATTTTCAAGTCAATTTTAGACTCTTGTAGATAAACCACATAATCATTAGGAACAACATATCGTTTTTCTCTTTGAGATCTTCTTAATACTATTTCTTGTGGTTCAGCTACTATTGGTTCGTCGACTACAACTTCATTGTGAAGTGATTGGTCATTCACTTGTTGTTCTTGAACATTGTTAGGCTATACAACAATATTAGGAACAATCTTGGAAGTTACAGGTAGAGGTACTTCTACTCTAACTTCTTTTATGACCACATTACGTGGTTCTCCACTCCCACTAATTTCACCATTCTCGATGAACCTAGCATTTTCAGATTCAACTATTCTCGTACTATGGGTAGGACAATAAATTTATACCCTTTGGATTTTTTAGAATAACCAATGAAATAACCACTAGTCGTCTTAAAATCCAATTTCTTTTCATGTGGATTGTAAATTTTCACTTCTGTCGGGCAACCCCAAACATGCAGGTGCCTTAAACTAGGTTTCCTTCCCATCCACATTTCAAAAGGAGTTTTTGGGACTGCCTTACTAGGAACCTTATTCAGTATATACATGGCGGTCTTTAATGCATGCATCCACAAAGATAAGGGTAAAGATGAATAACTTAACATGCTCCTAACCATATCCATTATTGTATGATTATGCCTTTCTGCTACACCACTTTGTTGTGGTGTACTTAGCATAGTGTATTGCGCATATATGTTTCGCTTTTCTAGGAATTTAGCAAATGAACCTGGACATTGCCCTGACTCGTCATACTTTCCATAGTATTCACCACCTCTATCTGACCTTATAATTTTCACCTTTTTATCTAATTGCCTCTCAACCTTATTAATAAATACATCAAGGGCTTCAACAGATTGAGATTTTTCATGCAATAAATAAAGATAACCATAACGTGAAAAATCATCGATAAAAGTGATAAAATACTTTTCTCCACTAAAGGATGGAGTATCGAAAGGTCCACATATATCGGTATGTATGAGTTCAAGAAGTTGTGTACTTCTTGTAGCCCGTTTCTTAGTTTCTTTGGTTTGCTTTCCTTTAATGCAATCAATACACACACCGAGATCAGTAAAATCTAAATTCAAAAGAATTTCATTCTTTACTAATCTCTCTATTCTTTCCTTGGATATGTGACCCAATCGTTTATGCCACAAGTAAGCAGAATTTTCATCAACTAAACTCCGTTTAGTTCCAATACTTCGATGCATGGTTAATAAAGTTTCAGCAAAAATACTATCAAGCTTTATCTTATATAAACCATCATAAAGGATTCCAGAGCCAATAAAATTATTATTTTTATATAAACTAAAAGATCCAAACCAAACTTATAATAAAAATTCCGCTACATCAAGTTTTGATAAAGAAACTAAATTGCGAGAAAAAGTAGGTACATAAAGAGTTTGGTATAAATCAAGATAATATCCAATATCAATATTAAGTGATAAGTGCCAATTCCTTCCACTGGAGTTTTATCTCGATTCCCTATGTAAATAAAACTTTCATTTGCTTTATTGGTTGGATCGTAAGGAATCCCTGCATCATATTAGAAATATGAGTAGTTGAACTTGAATCAATCCACCAAGTATTATAAGAAACTTCGGTTAAATTTGATTCGAAACAAACTAAAGCACAAGGCTTACCTTTCTTTTCAAACCAAACCTTACGTTTCTGACAATCTTTCTTTAAGTGCCCAAATTTGTTACAAAAATAGCACTTAACAATATATTCCTTCTTGTGGATTTGAGTTGACTCATTCAGGTTATACAACTTCTTCTTGAATCCTTTATTCTTGTTCTTTCTAGGCTTCTTTTTAGTGCTCTTTTCAGCCTCTTGATTCACAAGATGAACAGAATGAGGTTTCTGATTCTTCAATCTCGTCTCCTTTTGAACAAGCATACTGGTCAATTAATTAATATTCCATTTATTTTTAATTGTGTTATAGCTCATCTGGAATTGACCATATTGTTCAGGAGGAAGCGAGTTGAGAATGAATTGTACTAAAAAGTACTCATCCACAGACATCCCCAAAGACTTTAATTTTGCTGCTATATTTGTCATTTCAAGGACATGCTCATGCATAGTAGAAGAACCATCAAATTTCATGTTAGTTAATTTAGCCATTAATATACTAGCAAGAGACTTAGCAGCAGTTTGAGAGCGCTCTTCCACAAGTTTCATAAATTTCTTAGCACTTTCAGTCTTGGGAATATTACTTTTAATATTGTTTGCTACTGTCATTCGCATGAACATTAAGCTTAATCTATTCGACCTTTCCCATAATTTATGAAAAGTTTTCTCCTCCTCACTAATAGCATCAGTAATAGTAGTGGGTTCCTTATCTTGAAGTATTTAATCAAGATCCAAGACACCTAAGTGAAATTGGACTTGTTCGCACCAATCAGAGAAATTCAATCTATTAAATAAGGGAACAGATGAAGCATGCGAATGTAGAGAAACATGAACAGATACTACAATTTGCAAGAAACATTCATACATTAATGCTTTGAGATAATCACATAATTAGATTCAAACTTAAGACAGTAATTGCATATCCTAGTTCTCCTTTGGGTGATACTAAGACATACAAACTATAAATGATGCTAATTAAAAATAAAAATTTAATTTGGTAATCATAAATATGTCCAATAAAAAAAAAACTTGCTATCTTTGGATAAACAAACAAAAATAATAGGACATATTAATTACCAACTATTATATTCATCAATTATAAAGAAAGCTAATCAACCTTTGGGCGATTCCTAAGTTCTTATAATAGATGAAATTCAATGACCTATGATCTATAAATGTCATCTCAATTATAAGCATCAAAATTCATGAGTTATTGAAATTTTTGTTTCTCAATTTAAAAATTACTAAGCCTTAAAGTTTGGCCACTTTAGTGACTAACAAACTACAATAATATAATTTCAAAATTGAAAACATTAAACTTAAACATCATATGTAACCAATAATAATCATTAACCAAAACGGAAAATTTACTTCCAATAAATAAAGTGTGATGAATATATATATTATCACATTAAAGATTTGAACGTTTTGCATACTTGATAAATACATATATACAAATGATACTACAAACAGAGTTGTCGGCCAAAAAGCAAATTTTCTATATATGCGATTTTCTTTGGCTGATAATACTGCAAACCTTCAAGCAAATCTTTAGTAATTTTCTATATATGTTTTGTTTGCATTCGTCAATTCCAACATATATGTGATTTCTATCTTCTTCCTTCTCTCTTTTCTTTTCTTTTTTTTTTTTAACTGTATTTATTGCACCTTTACTTTAATGGTCAAACAAGGAGTTGGAATGCATTTATTGCACCTGTATATAAATGCTTTTACATTTAAACCTTTACTTTGAATTCAAACGCAAACATATAATCCCATTACAGTGCATAATAAATGCCGAGAATGGTTACAATAAATATTCCGCACCGATTATTGCCTTCTTTACTGCTTTTCAGTCACGAAATTCTTAACGCACACACATAATAAACAAGGACAAAGTGCAACGTATAAACATAATTAAGAATATACCGTAAAGAAAAAATTATAAGTTTCAAAAATCTAATGCTATTGATATTACATGTAAAACTTTAAAATCTGTAATTTTTAAAAATCTTAGAACTAAATAATTTTCACAAAAAAAGATTTAGAGCGTATGTTGATTCATAGCTTTAATTTTAGAAAACTCTAGAACAGAAATTGTCAAAGAAGAAGGACCCAATTTTTCTTTCTAAATTCACAAATTATTTTCACGTATTTTTCTGATGGAGAGAAAGAATACAAAACTAATTGGATGGAGGGAGGACTAGACTCCTATTTATAAACCATCAATAGGTGTCTTTTCATCAAAACACATATCTCTTCAGATATAGACATATCTCTTAATAAGAGTTGCAACATCTCATAGCCAATAGAATTTTAACATTTAAATAATTATTAAACTAAATAAATGAATAAATAAATCTGATAAATTTTATAGGCCTTCAATTAATTATGTGGGCCATAGTTCTAACAATAACCCTATTACTTGTAAAATAATAGGATTCTGTCTAAAAAATACATTACGTATTAGGTTGGGGTCTACAATTTTATAAATAGTAAGGTTATAACTTAATGATGATAAAAATAATATTTCTTATTCACGTTAGTTTTTATTTGACCTTTATAAAAAATAAAATCTCTTTTGCGCAAGGCCTTGCTTTGCACTACTGAATGAACTTTATGCCCACATTATTTAGTATTTTCCATTGATCTCCTCAGTCAAATCTTTTTCTATTTTTTGCTTCCTTCAGTAATAAGGGGGTGTTTGGCAGTGATATGAACCACTCAGTTCCCACCACAAACTCAATTATAAACAGTAAAAAGTTCTCACATGCTACAGTAACAATAAAAAAAAATTGTTACAGTGTAAAACTCTCACATGTTACAGTAAAAGTGGTTCCCACCACTGGTTTCCATCACTCTTTCAAACACCCATTAAGTTTTTTTTTTCATCTAGCTCAAAAAATGTGTGTTTGTGTGTGTGTGTTTTTTTGGCCTCATTGCTCTAGTTTCATATGCTTAATTAGGGACTCATATACCTACTTATTCCTTAAAAGTGCTACGATCATCTTTGTGACCTTTTCTCCTTCTGATCTGTCCGAAATAGAAATGCAGTGATAGCGTCAATTCAGAGCCGGAATTTGGCGACACTGTGAGGAAAAAGATCAGCGACTTGGTGTCGATGACCGTGGAAAATGGCTTCGCATTGTCCTACGAGAGGACGTCTGATTTTTTTGTTCTGACCATGGCTAGTTGGCTAGTTGCTGAAAAATTACGGACTCCAACATGTGTAGTGTGTGTGTGGAATCTGCAGCACGAGTTTGCTCTTCATGTCTACCATCTACTGAGGGCCGTGTCCTCAATTCTGGCTGTGTCTTGCGCTACGGCGATTATGATTTCGGGAACAACCCGCATTCCCATAGAGCCAAAGGTTAGTCCTAAATTATTATAGAAAAATACTTGAGGTCACTTCTGGTGTTAAACGTCACAACTAATAAAAAAGAGTTTCACACGTAAGCGTTATATTATAGGACGTATATTCCATTAGCATGTGGTGTGTGCCCTATGGCATTACTAATTTATAGTAGGATTAAGTATGTTACCTAGTTTGGTCTTTCAACTATGCTAGAAAACACATTTCCACTCTCCTAAAAGGCTAACAAATAAATAAAAAGAGCACAAAAAAAAAAAAAAAAAAAGGTGCCAACTTAAATTTTCAAAGTAAATAGATTCAGGGACCAAATATTAAAGTTTAGTAACTAAAAGGAATCACTTATATGGTTAAAGATTGAGTAATAATTAATCCTAAATAATAAATAACTCTAAAATACAAATGGGTTTTCATTTTTTTCTTCATATTTTTATTCTTGAATCACTTTACATTAATCTATGGTGTTAAAAACAAGTTCGCCACACTCACAACCGTCACTCATGCTTTGTTACTTTAAATCCACTGGCATAGGTTTTGATAGTATATGCAACGTACGTCCTTGTTGGGCTCTCTATCAGCTCATTGCTTGTTGTAGTTGGAATCTACATGAGCAGAAATGCTTACAAGAGGAATACTCCCCACTGGAAATCACAAAGTAACGAAAAATATTCTTTTTTCCAACAATTCATTCCTCCTTTTCTTTCATTTTCACTCCTTTGTACTCAAAATATTGCTTAATGTTCTTACATCATATGTGTGTGTATATATATGTATGTATATTGAAAAAGATGCTTTTCTTTTTGTTTTGTTTGCGTTTAGATAATAAAGGGGTGCAGATGAATATCTCAGAATCAAAGAGGGGCTTGAGTTTCTTAGAGTTCAAGTACTCAACACTTGAGAAAGCAACGGAGTGCTTTGATGATGCCCACAAGCTTGGTCAAGGAGGTTATGGTGAAGTTTTCAGAGTATGACACGTTGGGGGTAAAAATGGAAAATATATACACTATAGAAATTAGTATTAGGATTTCTCATAATTTGACCCCAAAACTTTCTTTTTAGGCAGATTACTTTTAGTTAATTAAAAAAAATTATTTATAGATAGCAAATTTGGTCTTTTGTCCTAAAATTGATAGTAGAGTACCTTTGAAATTTAACGAAAAAAATCACATATCCATCGTCACATATTGTTAATATGAAAGTTGACGGACTAACAACATCGTCGGAAACTCTTAGAACTATTGGCTGAGAAATCTTTCAAAAACAAAAATATTTCGCATCCAAACACAACATATATCTTGAAGTTTATAGAGTTTTCTTTTGTATTTTTATTTCTTTAACTATATAATCTGACTTATTATTATGATATATATGTGTATATGCTTCTGAGCAGGGAAAGCTGGCTGATCGTACAGAAATTGCGATAAAAATTTTGTATGCAAATGGAAAAAATCAAAATGAGGAGATTTGTAACGAAATTGATATAATAAGTGGAGCTGACACAAAAACTTGGTTCGCTTCCTTGGCTGCTGCTTTACTGCCACAAACAGCTTCCTTGTTTATGAATTCCTTGTCAACAGAAGCCTTTACCGTATACTATTTGGTAAGCCATCAATATAATTCCTAAGAATTTTTTTTTAGGTTATTTAATTTTTTATACCTGTATTTTAAGTTTATTCAAACAATATATATTTTTTTAATTTTATCGAATTTATATCTTCAAATTAGATTTAATACATAAATTTATACCTTTTTCTCAATCAATTTTTAATTTTGACCTAAGAAAATTGCTCAACATACCTTCAAATTAAAAAAATAAGATAATTTTAAAAACTTAAAAAAAATTTATACTAAGGTTTTTGCCTTAAAAAATACAAAATACCTTCAAAAATAGGTATTTTGTGTGCTTTTATTTTTGCTTTCTTTTTTTTTTTAAGTTTTAGTTTTTTTTTCTCTTTTACTTAAGGATAATTTGGTTATTTTAAAGGTTAAAATCAACTATTGGTTGAGGTAAGGTATAGATTTGTGTATTAAATCTAATCTGAAGGTATACATTTGATGAGATTGAAGACTAAATGTATAATTTTTGAATTAATCTAAAATAAAGAGTATAGACAAATAAATTTCCCTTTTTTATTCTTTTTTTTTTCCTTTGAAGTTTAGATTGAGAAATTCAAACTTAAAATCTCAAACCATTTCTTTTTATTTTTCTTTTCCAATTTTATTGAGGGCCCCTTTGCAATAGTTGGTGCATTTGCTTTTAAGTAGAGGAATAAGGGAAACATAAGTTAGAGCTTTCTACTTAGTGTTCGGATAATGTATAAAGTGTTTTTTGATTTTAAAAATGTTTTTGAACCTGCTTGGTTAAATAAATAAATAGCTCTTATTGTTATAAAAAATAATATAATATAAAAATATAAATGAAATTTTTAATTTGCTATTTATAAATATAAATTAAAAAGATAAATGAAAAGTTTTTCAAAAGTACTTTTTTCATAAGCATTAAAGAGATGGCTTGTTCTAAAAATGCTTACAAAAGCTAAAAATTTATACAATTTGTCTATGCAAACAGGCTCAAAACCAGCATTTAGACTGAATAAGTCTAAAACAACTTATTTTAAGCCATTCTAAACAAAGTCTATAGAGTGGTTCAGAGTATATGTTTTATGATAGTACGATTCAAAGTATTATTTTTTATTTCATCCCTTTGAATTCCACATCCTAGGCTGCTAATTAGTCTTTTTCTATTGGATTTGAAGCAATGGTTCCGTGGTATGTAAGCAATGCTCTAACCACAAAGGATAAGAGGTAGACAATTCATATATACAATATCTCTAAAAACTAATATTTGCTGAAAAATTCAGTACGTACTTTATTTTATTTATTTTTTGTGGAAAAAAATTAAATACAATTGTGGTGCACAACATCTTACATTCATCATGCTTGCTTTCTGACGCAAAAATAAAAATTTGAGATGTCCCTTTGTTCCATATGAACTTTGCTAGACCATTTTAACTTCAACATTATAGAAAAGTCAAATACACACACACACTCTTTCGAGACAAGCAATCACTCTACTATATTCCATTTTAGATGGCAAAAAAAAAGATAGTGAATTTTGAGATCAATTTAGAACTATATACTATATGGACAATTAATTAGTGTATAGGTTTAACTGATGTTTTATTGCAACACATTTATGAACTAATACTAATTGTGCGAAGACTTATTGTGCCATCTGTTAAAGGAAGACTCAGAGAAGAAGAAAGAATTAGACTGGAAAAAGAGGCTGCAGATAATCATAGGAACAGCTGAGGGTTTGGAGTACCTCCACAAAAGCTGTCAATAGAGAATAATTGTAACGCTCTTGAAATTAATTAAATGTTATTAATGTGTAAAATGGTGGATTAGTGTGCCATAATGAATATTTCTAAAACTTAATTTGATCATTTTGTGTAACCTCTAAATTAATGTTATGTTTAATTATTTTAGTGATTTTTAATTATTTATAATTAATTTTTATTTGTTATTTTGAATTTTTAAACAAAACAATTTGACAAACACCAAACATGTCCCATTTGAAATTAGTGTGCTGCTACACACAGTTTTTGTGTAGCTTGCAGTCTTTTCCTCTCTCTATTTAATCTCTGTCTCTCTCTTTCTTTCTCTCATTCTCTCTCTCTCTCTTCTCTCTCGTCTCTCTCACTCTCACACTCTGTCTCTCTTTCTCTCTCAATTTTTCTCCAAAAACCTTGAAAGAAAAATCAAGCCCAAGCTTCAGGTTAGTAGATTGAAGGCTCGGGAACGCAATTTAGCAACCACAACTTTGATTTAAAGCTTCGATTCGAGGTTAGATTCAAAATTTTCAAAAGTTTTCTAAATTTTTTAAATTTCTTAGTATTTTGAAATTTAAGCTTTCTTAAGCTTAGAAAACCTTCAATCTTGGTTAGAGGAACTTAGAATAACTAGAATCTAAGCTTTATTTGATAAAAAACGAATTTAAATCAAGATTTTTTATTTTTCTCCCATTTTCTTCAATTTTGGGATTTTTTAAAATCTTTATGCAAATCTTATTTAAATTGGTTCCAAAGTGTTTTATAATGTTTTTTTATCATCTAGATATAATTTTCATGCCAAAGAACTGAGAAAAATAGGTTGAAATGAAGAATTGGGCTCGGGAGGTTGAGAACCCGTGTTTGGAAATTTCTAAAATTTTTCAGTTCGGTAGGCCAGATTCATGAGTTCGTTAGGCTGGATTCACACGACCGGCAGGCCGAACCTGAAAAAGTTTGGCTGACTGGACCTGGACTTCCAGCAGGCCGAGCTGCATAGTTTGGCCGACCAAAGCAGGGAGACCGGCAAACCGACTGGGCATGGTGAGATTTGTGATTTTTCATATGTTTTCGTCGTTTTGGACCCTGATTAAGATTTTAACGTTACAATATAATTTTATAAACTTAAATGACACACTAGGACACTATGAAATAGTTTAACAACGTGAAATATTTTAAGCTACTAGACCTAGTTTCCATTTAAGGTAGTTTGTAGATCCACGAAGCTAACGTATAGCGCACCGGGATTACAGTGTGGGACACCGGTATGAGTATTGAGGTAGGACTTCCACCCTCTCCTTGATAATTTAGTTTTGAAAATGATTTTGGCATAAAAAGGATTTTCATTAGAATATTTTCAATGATGATTTGAAAATGGTTTTTATTGATTGTTTTTATAAACAGTAGATCGAGATGATTTTCATAATAGACTTCATAATGAATGTAAATGATTATATTTAGTAAAAAGAGATTTTTAATAATTATAGAAAGATATATATGTATAAATATGTTTAAGGGCATGATGTTGTATCAGAGATCGGGTCCTATAGAGTGTGACCTTGGGGGCAGGTCTTGAAACTCAACTGGACCACTACGGTGGTGTTGCTTATATAGTTTGCCCAGAAAAAAGAAAATAATATTATTTCTGGTCGACCAAAGTATGGTTTTTGATAAGAATGATTTTATTGAATTTTATTTATTCTTTATTTCAAGTCTATTTTATTTAAATAATTTCTTGATTAATGAACTTTCCTTTTAAAATTTAATGTCTTTAAAATACAGCCCTACTGAGCCTTCTGTTCACCTTTTATTTGTTTTAAAATCTTTTCTCCCTCTAGGTGGATTTTAGCTTAGGATCGGAGAAGAGTCCGTTGATCAGACTTGCAACCAATAAAAGATTTGGGTAGGTTGTAGTATAAATACTTCAAGGCATATATAACTTTAATTTTCTCTATTACTTTGGACTGTGGTTGTAATTAATATTGTTAGTACTATGTGTATGCATAAGATGTGGGTCAGTGGGACCCATCCTTGTTTCTTCTTATTTCTTAATTATTAATTCTTTATTGTTTATTTTGTTATTCTTATTTGCTTAGTAATTATAATTGTTCGCTCTTAAAAAGTTTTTTAAATTATCACTTTTTCTTAAATAATTAATTAATTCTTAAATTCATGATTTAACTAAATTTGTATTTAAATAACTTAATTAAACCATCACGTCATCTCCCGTACTTCGGGACGTGACAATGGTCCACAGAGATATCAAAACAAGTAATGTTCTTTTAGACTCTCGATACAAACTGAAAATTGCGGATTTTGGGTTGGCAAGATTTTCTTCATGTGCCAAGAACATGACTTCTAGTGCTGCCATTGCGGGGACATTGTACGTCATGTCATTCATAATTTTTTTTTCATTGGACTAAAAAATTTCTTGTCTAATGAACTCGATTGATTAACGTATTTTGAACTAACCAACTTTGTTTTCCATGGATTTTAGTGGTTACTTGGCTCCAGAATACCTTGCTCATGGAAGATTAACCGAAAAAGTTGATGTCTACAGCTTTGGAGTTCTTGTGTTGGGGATAGTAAGCGGTGTGAGGGACAACAAATTGAATCCGAATTCTCCATTTGAAACCCTAGTTGCCCATGTAAAACACTCTTAACCTTTTCAATATTAACTTATCTTTTCACATTTAGAAAATTGAGGACTTCTTTCACAGGAATCCCCACCGGTGTTGCATGTTTTAAAACCGTTAGATCTGGTTAATATCACTTTTTTTTATACAGATCTTACAGTTGAAAGAAAGATACTCGCCACTAAATATCTTTTTCAGTTCTTACCAGAAAAGTTATCTTGGAAAGTTTCCATTCCTTGTTTGTAACGTTTTCTTGGTGCATTCATGATGTAGGCGTGGAAACACTTCCAATCAAATACAGTGTTGGAGATCACGGAGATAAGCATGGAGATTGAAGACATTGAAGAAGTGAAAAGAGCAGTGCAAGTGGGTCTATTATGTACCCAAGAATTACCATGTTTACGTCGTGGCATGACAAAGGCAATACAAATGCTCAAACAAAACGACATTGAATTGCCAATGCCATCAAAGCCTCTTTTCATTGATGAACATTTGCAATTATCTTCTTCACCGGATTCTTATCAATGTCAACCTTCTTGCATATCTGATTTTTGTGCACCCCACAAAAAGTTCCAAGGCTAAATGATTAGATTCAATAGTCGTTTTTCTGTTTATAAATTGTACATTTAGATAACATGTACCTTATGTTTTCTCAATAAAATTATACTATTTTGGGCACTTCATTTTTTCTTTTAATTTTTTTTTGTGGTCCTTAAGTAGCCGGGATTTTTGAATTTTTAATGAGAATCCCATTATTGTCGTAAATTTTGGCTTGTTTCAGACTTCAACATTTGCATTCTTCAATGGCTAAAGAATTTTTAACAAGACAAGGCGAAAAAATGGAGAATACATGCAATAAGTGCAGGAATTTTGTAATCCATTTTGCCCAATTTGTCTCTTTGCAGACAAAACTATTGTTTTTTTTTTTTTGTTTTTAAAGAAACAAACAGCACTTTTGACTTTTGATCCCCAAAAGGTCAACGATTCCACCTAGAGAGACTTCACTATCTATTTTGTAAACGATTTTAGAGGCTGTTTTTCAACGGCATGAAATTTAAAGACGCCGAGTAGTGGGTCTTCGCTGTGTTCCACTGCTTATCAAAACTTTCTTCCCAATAATCCAAAGCTAAATTCTTCTTTTATTTTCTTTTCAGCCTATGTTTTAGCACCAATAAATAATTTCCTTTGTATCATATATAACAATTTTATTTTTATATGCGTAAGGCACAATTTTAATCGGCATGGCGACACATTTTTTATTACGTATTCTGAAATTATTATGTACTTTAAAAAAAAAAAAAAAGATCTCATGTAATTTTGATATGATTATGATTTTATAATTTAAAATTATATTAGACTAATAAGATTTTTTCCCATATTTTATCAGAAAAATGTGTGGTTGTGCATGATTAAAACACGGCAACATGGGAATGGCCAATTATTAAAAAAAGGAAAAAGCAAACTTGGGCGTGGCTAGCGGGATTAGACTATTTTTGTCCATTTATTATTATTATTTAAAAAGCATTTTCTCAATAATCTACTGCATTTTGTTAGTGCAAAAAGGTGTTCATGTGACTAGTCTCACAAAAGTACACGTGGCCAGACAATCTTCACCTAAAGAAAGGATTTGCAAAATGGTGGGTCCCACAAAGCCGGTGGGTTGGTGAGGGCCGTGGACAGCTTAGACTCTCTCTCCATTGCTTGACCGGCAATTGCCGGAAAACATCCTATCCCACCTTATAAATATTTAAATCCCCACTTAAATTACAAGTGGGGGAGAAAAAGATGAGACAAAGAAAAAAAAAAAAAACGTGAAATACTGAAGTAAATATAACTGTTGCAAGTTTTAACCTGGCAAATTTGAAGTCAAAGCAACCTAGCTTGAATCATGGGAGATCCAAGTTCTAGAAGAAGGAAGACCATGATAAAGATATGCTTTAGCCCATTTAGAAACAACAAAGACTCTAGAGAAAAAAATGTGGGTGACCAATAAAATAACAGACATGCTTGGGAAACAACAAGAAGGAAAAAATAATTAGTAATTATATAATAATAATTATAAGTTACTGACGGTTCCTTTTGGGGCCCTGAGATTATCAAAGTATCAAAAACGATGGGTGTGGAATGTAGACCACCAAATCTTTTTTTTTTTCTTTGAGCAAAAAATAGTAATTATATAATAATTATAATTAAGCGTGGCTGCTCATAATAATGAAAAACCTGATCATAAGTCTAGGTCTTTGCATTAATTAAGCAGTTGTTAGGTTTAACACCTTTTTTTTTTCCCCTAAATCAGATATAGCCTAGTTGCTTTCAGCTGGCCTCAATGGACAACCTAAAAGCAGAACACGACTTCAAAAGAGTAGCACACAAGAAATCTGACTTCAACTCACGTGGCGATGAACTGTCAACGTTTTACTCGTCAATAATTTTTTTTTATTAAGATTTGTTGAGATTACGATTTTTCAAGCCTTTTCAACATTATCTAATAGAACTTGTCAACTCATTCTAATATTAAAAATTTGGAATTAGACTAAGAGGGTCCCTGTCGCATTATTCAATCCAAAAAGAAATAAGAAGCCGCCAATTTTGCCTACACATTCACATCCGAACTTTCTCTCTCTGCTCCATATCTCTCTCCTCTGCAGCATCTCCATGAAATCGATCGTCCCATGATCCAAACTCATGCCATGAATTCCATGCAAGCCAACAACAAAATCCCAAAACTTATTCCATACAAATACAAATATTTAGCCATGAAGAAGACTAATCCCTTGCAAAAGTACAGCTTGATATTTGTCCATAAAAAAATCCCAAAAGTACAACATGATCTCTTCTCTTTCTCCTTCCTTTTCCTTCTCTTTCTCTTCATCTCCATGTTCTTCTCGAGACCATGTCTCTCCGATCCCCGAATATCGGAAGCGAGCCTCTACTGCGGCACGGGAAGACCGCCCGCAAACACCAGCAACGTCCCAACTTTCACCAAAGTAATGGAGAGCTTGTCACAAGGAATGAACACCAGTTATTGGGCCACAGGCAACTCCACCACCAACACAAAGACTCCCATGTACGCGCTTTCGCAGTGCCACGAGGACCTCTCCCACACCGACTGCCTCCAGTGCTACGCCGCAGCCAGGACTCGCCTCCCCCGCTGCCTCCCCGCCGTCTCCGCCCGCCTCTATCTCGACGGCTGCTTCCTCCGATACGACAATTACAGCTTTTTCGGAGAAAGCGTTGATTCTGTTCACGACACGGTCAACTGCACGACCAGTTTGGGGATGGTGGGTGATGGTGAGAAGGAGAAATTTCTGGAAGATGTTGGGTATTTGGTTGGGAATGTGACGAGTTTGGCTGTTAAGAATGGTGGGTTTGGTGTGACTGAGCTCAAGGGTAAGGGCGTCTTTGGATTGGCGCAATGTTGGGAGACTGTTGGGGAAAGTGGATGCAGAGAGTGTTTGACGAACGCGAGTTCGGAGGTTAAAGCGTGTGGGGCCAGCAGGGATGGGAGAAGTTTGAATGCAGGGTGTTATTTGAGATATTCGACCGAGAAGTTTTATAGTGATGGGAAAGAGGCAGACAGTGGAGGAAGTAAGTGCTTTTTGGTGGAATTCAATCAGTTTTCTCAGTATCCAAACAGGGCCTTAATTTTATTTTTTTGGTAATTATGTTTATGTTTCAGGTTCTTCAAGAAGAAGAAAAATTATTATAGCAGTTGTTATAGGAGTAGTTGCATTTGTGGTGTTGTGTCTTTTTGGTGCTTATGTAGCCTATGCAAGAGTATCAAAGATTAGAGCAGGTAACGCAGTAGTACTAAGTAGCGCCTTTAATTGTATTGAATTAATGTTTTGATACTAAAAAAGTGACCCTTTTTTTAAAAAAAATTTTGTGTAGAGCGCAAGAATCTCGGCAAGGTTTCGATCTCAATCAACAAGTCTAGCTTGAATTTCAAGTATGAAACGCTCGAAAAGGCCACGGATTTCTTCAATACTTCGACGAAAATTGGGCAAGGTGGGGCCGGATCTGTGTTCAAGGGGACACTTCCTGATGGGCAAATTGTGGCTGTCAAGAGACTGATCTTCAATACAAGGCAATGGGTGGATGAGTTCTTCAATGAGGTTAACTTGATCAGCGGGATTCAACACAAAAACCTTGTTAAGCTTCTTGGTTGTAGCATTGAAGGACCAGAGAGCTTGCTGGTCTACGAGTATGTGCCCAACAGAAGCCTGGATCAGTTTCTTTTTGGTAATCTCTCTTTCTTCACATGATGGTAACATTGTCAATTTAATGAAATGAAATTCTAGTTGAATGGGTTTTCCTGAGTAAGAGTTAAAGTTTGAGGGGACGACGGGTGTTAGCATACCCTCTTAAACGTTACTAAAAGGGCTGTCCTAGACACTTGGCTTAATTTTGGAATGGAATGGTTATGACACTTAATTTTGGCATGTGTGTGCAGAGAAGAACAAGGTTGAGATTCTGAACTGGAAGCGGCGGTTCAACATTATTGTTGGTACCGCTGAAGGGCTTGCATTTCTTCATGGAGGTTCTGCATTAAGAATAATCCATAGAGACATTAAGAGCAGCAATGTTCTGCTTGATGAGGATCTGACTCCAAAGATTGCAGACTTTGGGCTTGTGAGGTGTTTTGGTCCCGACAAGTCTCATCTCAGCACTGGAGTTGCAGGAACACTGTGAGTTCAAAAGTCATTCTCCTTCACTCTCTCTCTTAATTAATTATTATTATTATTATTTTTAACTTTCAGTGCATTTTTGTCCTCCATAGGGTAAGACTAAGACAACAGACAAGAGTAAAGAACATTGATGGTATTTGAGCACCATATAATAATAAAAAATGAATTTTATAGCTTGGAGTTGAGCCAAGCTATAGCATATTCCCAAACATTTTTCCCAAAGTTATTTGACAAGATAAGGAAAATAAAAAACCTGGTATCAGATTTACAAATCGGCAATCAAATTTACGTATGTTTAAAAACTTTCATTGTAACAAGAATTATTCAGCACATACCCTGATAAAAAAGTAGAACTTTTGGTAATTTTCTCTTTTTCCACGAAACCAGTTCCCAAAAGGTAGATTTCCCAACAATCCTGTGCTTTAGAAAGAGTACTTTTCTTCCCATTTCCATCTAATGAATGTGATATGCACTGTATTTTGAAACAGTGGGTACATGGCTCCTGAATATCTTGTTAGAGGGCAACTTACAGACAAAGCAGATGTGTATAGTTTTGGTGTGTTGGTTCTTGAGATTGTTTGTGGCAGAAGGAATTGTGCCTTCACAAAAGACTCAGGCTCTCTTCTACAAACAGTAAGCAGTTGACCTCAAAATTGTTTCAGGACTTTTGGGAACTTAGTTGAAACCGCAAATAACATGTGAAAAAATACTGTAGAAAAACTGGTTTGAATTGTAAAATTTTAGTTTCAACTACATATTCAAACATTGCATTTAAATTCTCAAACGCTGTTGAAGTTGTTTGAAAAAATGGGAATATTCATATTTTGACTTTCAGGTTTGGAAGCTCTACAAATCAGAAAAATTGGATGAAGCTGTTGACCCTTGCTTGCATGGTGATTTCCCATCAAATGAAGCATCCAATGTGCTTCAAATTGGGCTTCTTTGCACACAGGCTTCAGCTACGTTGCGACCATCCATGGCTGAAGTAGTTTCAATGCTAACCAACAAAGAAGAAGAAATTCCAGCACCAAACCAACCCCCTTTCTTAAACGCCAGCGTTTTGGGCTCAACAAGCTCCACTGGGTCCTACAGCACACCCAGCATGGTATCAAATGCATTAACAAGAGCTGAAGCCTCTTGTTACACATTTTCAGAGATAATGTCTAGCTCAAACAAATCAGATGGGCCCACAACAGTGTGAAGAATCCATGGTACGTGGTCTTTTTTTTCCTTATTCACCATGCATTTCAATTTCAACCGTTGAAAGATGAGCATAAAATGATTTGAGCCATTGATTTTTTTCAGCTAACGATTTTTTTTTTCAACAGCTGAGATCATTTCTTTCGATCATCTAGTGGCT
This sequence comes from Artocarpus hirsutus, assembly GCA_946598075.1. Classification (NCBI taxonomy): domain Eukaryota; kingdom Viridiplantae; phylum Streptophyta; class Magnoliopsida; order Rosales; family Moraceae; genus Artocarpus; species Artocarpus hirsutus. Next base: position 35,089 of record CAMOHE010054260.1, on the reverse strand, counting down.
GAAATTTAGACTGTACGGTATTTTTGAGATGTACCATAGTTTTCACGTGAAGAAATTTCAAAGACTCAAATTGTGCCAGTCCAACTACTACTTCAGCACGTCAAGGGATGTGATATTGTCAGGTTTGGGACGCAAACCTTGAGTGGTGATTACTTCAAAGAAAAATGAGCACTTTCTTTGAAGTCTGAAAAAGACGTTGAAATCTCAACAAAAGGGGGACAAGTTATTAAGACAGCGTACACAGATCACAACATGGGTTACATTCTTTGACCTCAATTTTGGGATGAGCAGAGTATGTGAAGATACATGTCTTTTTTTTTTCTTTTTTCCTTTTTTTTTTAAGGAGAGCTTCTAAATTTTTAAGACCTCCATTTTTTTTTTTGTTACATATCATGTCTCCTAGCGTAATGTGTCTTAAATTTCAAAAGTAGGAGGTGCGGTGGGAGGCAGTTATTAGTCCCACTAACGTGCTTGTTTCATTTTCTCTTTGCTTTGCTTTATCTGTGAATACATATTTCCTTCTCAGGACAAGCATTAAAACTCAAATGGGCATGTAAGTTTTTTATTTTTTTTATTTTTGTTACTATAAGGTGAAAATAGGTAATTGCCTTTGGACAGGTACAATGCCTATTATATAAGTGTTCTTTCAGAATTGAATTATATACAGCAAACTGGTAGTAGTTAATAGATATGTAATAATACTAGACAGGACAGCTTGAAAGGACTCATCATAAATACAAGGATTGCTATTCAGATGGGAAGATTTAATCTATGCCAATTTTGAGCCTCGTGGGCGGCGCTAATTTAGCTTTAGCAGGTACCGTAGACCGGTTTTTTGTGACCAAAAACCCCAACAAATTCCTACCCAGAAAATGAAATGCTAAATAGATTGGAATATAAACTAAAAATTTATGTGGTAGCAAAAGTTTTGCCATAAATAATAGTTGGCCAAACTTATATCCTTTAAATTACTTTCATGATAATAATGTCAGCTGAATTTCTCCAATTGAACAAGCTATTTCGTTTGATTTATGAAAAGAACCAGGTACCAAGCAAATTAATTGCTTACCCAAATGGCAAGACATCAAGAAAACGACATCAAAGTGGTACTTAACCCCTTCTTTAGCATTACATATTTCTTTGAATGGTAACTATTTCACTACTAATAATAGCCACAAAAGAATGGAAACTGTGAAACATTCACCGTACTATGAAAATGCCTCCAAATACAAACCACCAAGGACCTGTCACAATCTCTAAATAAATCAAAATCCTGATTTTTTTTTTTACATTGCGTTTCTTACCTCCAAAGCTTAAAAGATTTTAAGAAACACATGAATGTCATGAATCTAATTGTACCGTGCAACATTTTTCTAATCGTGGTGTGCAACGTATTAATAATAAAAGAAAGAACCATTAAAATTTTCTATTATTGGGTCCTACTCCTACATAAAAAAAAAAAAAATCATAAATCCAAACACAAAATTAGTTTGTCGATTATCCAACCGGTCATGTCTAGTATAAAGGACCTTGAAGTACAAAGTTTCATTGATTATGAATGTACTAACTACCAAGCACAGAAATCCTTTTTTTACAAAACACCATATACAACAAACACACACTAGCAAATAACAAAAGTTTAACATTCTTGTTAGCCCCCCTTCTTTCTTTCTTTCTTTATTTTTGCTGGGTTTGGGAACAAATAAAGTATTTTTTTTTACTCATCTTCTTCCACCACAACACTGATTTCACCCTTGTCAAGCATTTCATAAAATTCCCTTGTTCTCTTTTGGAGATTCCAATGGTGCATTTTCCAAAGGAACCCAGCCATGAGCCCAATACTTATCCCACAGAATATCTCCTTCACAACACTTGGACCCCTATACACAGCATGAGCAGCCATGTCTAGTAACTGCATAATATTGACATGGGGACCAATTGTCACAACTCAAAATAATAATAATTTATAATAAATTAAAAAAATAAAACACATACACACACAATTACTCAAAATTTTACAATATAAACAAAATGAAACCCGTTTACAATGATAAAGACCTTGTTAGGTAATTAATTTGTTGGGTCTTTATATACACGCCATGACTAAAAAAAGACTTGCTTGACACATAAATGATTTTCCAGTCATTTGTGTAAGTGAGCCTCTGATTGGTTGCTGGGATTATACAAATTCTCTTCTTCTTCCATTTTTTTTTTTTTTTTTGCCCCAAAATTCAATTGGTTCAACACCAAGGGAAAAAGGACCAAAACTATCGTTAAACTTACTCGTAGACACCAGAGTTGATAATCTTCTTGTTTACTAAGCAAAAATAGAATAAAATAAAATAAAGAAAAAGATCAAAAGCAGAGGCTAAACTTACGGGAATAGTACGTACCTTCGAGAGAGATGGAGATGTTGACCTGCAGAGGAACAAGGCTTCAGAAACAGAGTGAATGAATACAGAAACAGGAGCTTGTTTCATTGTTTAACTTTTTTACGTTTCTCACAGAAGCTACGCGAACTCTGATGAATTCACATGAAAAGACAAGCTTGCCCCGAGACATGTTGCTACGACGTGTCAGAGAACTTGGCGGCAAGTTGTTCGATTCCTTGTGATTGTCGTTTCTTTAGGTTATCGTTTGCTTGCAGTGTCGTCGTTTAACAGATGCGATCATCGTTGTTTCTTTTTTTTTTGGCGTTCATTTGATGTCATCTTATGATTTTATTGTAGTTTTTATATTCTTGGCGACATCATATTGCATCTTTCTCAAATTTTTTTTTTTTTTCAAGGATCAACTCGCTTTCTTTCTCCGACTCTTTTTGTTGCTGTGTGAGTTTCTTATTGTTAGAGACTTAGATGTAGCTGAGTCAGCTATAGCAGATTCTGTTTTAGCCTGTAATAAACTAAAAGGCTCTTGTAAAATGTTAGTTAGGAGTCAATTATAAAACATGATTAGTTAACAAATAATACTCTTATCAGTTTTATTAATACATAAGTATAAATATACTTTACACTCTCTCAGCATTAACATCTGAGAGTTCATTCTTTCTCATATACATTTTACTCTTCTCTACTCTATCTTTCTTTCGTTTTCTAAGCTACCGAACATACACGTTTATCTTGATATCAGAGCCGTTTTGTTTGAGATTTTCTGGCGATCTCTTGAGCAATTCTGCGATTCTCTCATGGCGACCGGAGCTGCTTCTTCAGATTCTCACTCTGTCAACTCAGCTGCTGCCATTCCTTCCCAGTTTGCTCAGTTCTTGAAGACGAACTCTTGTCTTTCGTTTGCATCAACTCTAAGCACGGCCATTTCTGTCAAACTTGAGGTGAACAATTACCTCCTATGGAGATCACAAGTTCTTCCAGCTCTTTGCAACCATAACCTTCAAGGCTACATTTTTGTACAAAACCCTGTCCTTTTGAATTCATCGAATCTAGGCAACAGAATGGTGATATAGTTTAAGAATTGAATCCTAAATATGAACGATGGATTTGAGAGGATCAACTACTTCTCAGTTGGCTTTTGTCATCACTCTCTCCTCAAATTCTTCGAAGTGTGGCGTGGTTGCATATGTCTCTTGCTGTGTGGAATTCTCTTGAGCGCCTGCTTGTTGTTCGATCAAAAGCACATCTTCTAAATCTCAAGATTCAACGTCAAACCACCAAGAAAGGCTCTCTCTCTGTTTCTGATTACTTTTCTAAAATGGAGAGCATCGTAGATTGTCTTGCTATGGCTCACTATGAGATATCTGATGAGGATCTCATTATGTCAATTCTTGCTGTATTACCTATGGAATATGATGTTGTTTTTGCTATGGTCAATGCTTGTTTAGAATCCATGGATCTCACTGTTCAAGAAGTTCAAGCCATGGTTCTTGCCTAAGAAAGTCGCATAGAACAACATAATAGTGTTATGTCTCTTGAATTGGATAATGCAACAGCAAATTTAACAACAAATTCGACTAGTACTCGAGGAAATTTTCGTGGTCATGGTCATGGAGGTAGTTATTCAAATCTCAACAGAGGCAGAGGTAAAGGAGGTTACAACTCTGGAGGCAGAGGATCTAAACCTACTTGCCAAATCTGTGGAGGTAAGGTCACATAGCCTTAGCTTGCTAGTGTAGAATGGATGAGTCTTACCCGCCAACTCCCCATGGAACCAACACCACCAATAATCAGTTCAAAGGAAAAGCAGCCGTATTCTTTGCTGGACCTGAAACAGTAGCAAATCAATGTTGGTATATAGACATTAGTGCTACTCATCATGTCACAGCAGATCTTGAGAATCTAAATCTGAAAGCAGATTACAATGGAGGTGGAAAACTGATGGTTGGAAATGGTAAATGTCTTGATATTACACATATTGGTTCTGTTAATTTACCAACTCAATTTTCTAGGTCACTTAAGTTGTTCAATGTTCTTTGTGTACCTTCAATTAGAAAAAGCCTCATTAGCGTTTCCAAACTCACATCTGAAAATAATGACTTTGTTGAATTTCACTCCACTTTCTGTGTTGTCAAGGACAAACTCACAGGGAAGGTCCTGCTCATAGGAACTCTTAAAGATGGACTCTATCAAATGAATGAACCAGTTTCTCATGCATCATGTTCAACCAAGAATAAAGAAAGCTATGGTGTCCCTCAACCTGCAAGTTGTGTGTCTAATTCCTATTCTATGTCACAAGTTGTTGTCAACAACACATGTTCAGTTTCTGTTCCAAATAAAACAGTACATCTACCTAAGTTTTGTAATATTGAAATATGTTCAGGCAATTGTTGTATACAGAATTTGTCTTGTATTCATCCCACATGTCTGACAATGTCAAAAACTGATGAACAAACTCTTTGGCATAGGCGCCTAGGCCATGCTTCCAACAGGGTTCTTTCTATTGCTCTCAAAACATGTAATGTTGCAATACCAAATAATAAAGAATTCTTTTGTTCCTCATGTCAATATGGAAAAAGTCATACTTTGCCTTTTTCTTTGTCAATGAACAAAAACAACTCATCCTCTTGAATTAGTCCACACTGATTTGTGGGGACCAGCCCTAGTTTTGTCATCACATGGTTATAGATACTATAGACATTTTCCTGATGACTACACCAGATATGCTTGAATCTATCCACTTAAACTTAAATCTGAGGCTTTGTCTGTCTTTCAGATCTATAAACGTTTAGTTGAAAACCATTTTGATTTTTTTATTAAAATGATACAAAGTGATTTGGGGGCGTGGGGGGGGGGGGGGGGGGGGGGGGGGGGGGGG
>CAMOHE010054260.1:0-29804 GCA_946598075.1 Artocarpus hirsutus | reverse complement strand
CCCCCCCCCCCCCCCCCCCCCCCCCCCCCCCCCCCCCCCCCCCCCCCCCCCCCCCCTTGGTGTTGGTGAATATAGAACTTTTGCTCCTATTCTAGCTTAATTTGGTATTGGTTTGAGACATCCTTGTCCACACATTCATGAGCAAAATGGCAAAGCTGAATGCAAACATAGGCTTATAGTTGAACTTGGGCTAACATACTTAGCTCAAGCTTCTATGCCTCTCTCTTTTTGGCGGGATGCATTCTCTACTACAACTTTTACTATCAATCAACTCCCATCTATTGTTCTTGATAATATTAGTCCATTTCAAAATTGTTTCAGTCTACTCCTGATCTTTCCTTTCTCAAAGTGTTTGGCTGTTCAGCATATCCCCATTTAGGACCATACAATACTCATAAACTTCAATTCAAGTCATCTAAATGTTTGTTTCTGGGCTATAGTGCTGCTTATAAAGGCTACAAGTGTCTTCATTCCTCTAATCGTGTTTACATCTCTCAACATGTTGTTTTCAATGAAGTTGAGTTTCTATACTTTGATCTGTTTGGTACAAGTTCCAATCCTCGTGTAAGTACCTCTTCAGTCATATTACCACAACTTGTTTTTACTTGAGGTAAACAAGCATCAACAACTGGTACACATTTATAGAGTTCATCTGTCAACATTCCTGATGAAGTAAGTCCTGATTTCCATGTTTTCCCTTGTTCCTCTAATGACCAATATATTGCTCCTACACCTGTTGAAAACACATCCTCACCACTTGTTGAATCTCATTGAGTTCCCGTTCTTGGCCAATCAAGTCAAACTCCCTGTCCAACTAAGAAACCACCAAAGTCCAAAATCCCAAGTCACCCTATGATAACTCACTCTAAAGTTGGCATTTTCAAACAAGAAATCTTTACCACTATCAAACATCCTCTATCTGTCGATCTTGGTCCAATAGAACCTACATGTGTTAGTCAAGCTTTATCAAATCCCCATTGGAAGCAGGCCACAGAAGAAGAATACAATGCTCTTATGCATAATCATACTGGACCCTACTATGTATAGAAGTACTATTGAAGCCTTACAGTATCTCACAGTTACAAGACCAGACATTTCTTATATTGTAAGTAAGTTGAGTCAATTCTTACAAGCATCAATTGATAAACATTGGCAAGCATGCAAAAGAGCTCTTAGGTATCTCAAAGGGACTATCTCATATGGCATTAGCTTCAAACCAACTAAGCAACTGTCTTTAACAAGCTTTGCAAATGTTGACTGGGCAAGTTATCCTGATGATAGGAGATCCACAAGTGCTTATTGTGTTTTCCTTGGAGGCTGCTTAGTGTCTTGGAGTTCCAAAAAGCAGCATGTTGCAAGATCAAGTACAGAAGCAAAGTATAGAGCTCTTACTCACATAGTTGCAAAAATCTCCTGGCTACAGTCCTTATTAAGAAAGATTAGAGTTGATTTTTCTAGCAAGCCAGTAATTTAGTGTGACAATATTGGTGCAGCTTCATTAGCCACAAATCCTATATTTCATGCCTGAACAAAGCACATTGAAATTGATGTGCATTTTGTTAGAGACAAGGTGTTGAACAAGGAACTTGAGATCAGATATGTTCCAACTATAGAGCAAACAACAGCTGTATTGACAAAGGGCCTGTCTGTTAAAAGATTCCTAAAGATGAGAAGCAAACTCAAAGTTGTAGAATCACCTTTTTGTTTGAGGGAGCATGTTAGAGACTCAGATATAGCCGAGTCAGCTATAACAGATTCTGTTATAGCCTGTAACAAACTAAAAGGCTCTTGTAAAATGTAAGTTAAGAGTTAGTTAGAAAAACGTGATTAGTTAACAAATAATACTCTCATTAGTTGTATTAATACATAAGTATAAATATACTCTCAGCATTAACATCTGAGAGTTCATTCTTTCTCATATACATTTTACTCTCCTCTACAATATCTTTCGTCCGTTTTCTAAGCTGCCAAACATACAAGTTTTTCTCTTATAAGTCCTTGCCGTTTCTTGATTTCATGGCTTATGTTAAGCTTGTTGTCGTTTTTCATCTTATTGTCGTTTTTTGCTACTGCATTTTATTTAGCTGACACTTGACAAGACCGTTGCTCAAGGCGGGAAAGAGAAGGCTTATTATTATTATTATTATTATTATTGAAAGCCTATAAGCTATAACGAAGCTCCGTAGCCGTTATTTTTTTACTAGCAGTAGAAAAAAGTCTTTTCTCTTTAGTATGATAGCGGAAGTTTTTCCGATAGATTTTTTATTTCTATTTTTATTTTTTTTTTAAAGAAGTATATTAGCGTTTTATTTGTTGTTTTTTGTTCTGTACCAGTATAATAGGAAGTTTCATAGCTGCGGACTGAAAATAGCAGGAGCACCAGGATCTGGAAAGAATTTGGGTCTCTCTCACCAGGTTCTACATATGGTTTGACCAAAGTCTCATTGATTTCTGCTTTTTTCTAGCCCTTCAAAAACTTCTATTTCTCCAAGGAATTCAAGCTCATCATCACGAGCGCGCTTCCTTGCAAGATTCAGGATCTCAGTTGATGGCGGATAGGCAATACTTGATGCTGCCAAGTCAGGGAAGCTTTTGGCCTTGTCACGTATGTGATCAATTATTTTGTGTTCTGATATGGTTTTGGTTTTGTCTTCATTTACTTCGACAGGAGGTTCATCTTCATGAATTAGAGGTAGAAGTGATTAGTTAGCAGAAATAACCAATCATAAAAAATATGTAGAGTTATATATCATGAATACCTTCTTCAAACTCTTCACCTAGACTGAAACTGAGCCTGGGATGGAAAGCACAGAGGATTAATCGGATCGAATTTTCAGACCTCTTTAAAGTAATAAAAAATCAGAAAGGAAAATATAGACCAAGGAAGAAAGGATACTTTTCATAGAGAAAATATTTGCATTGAATAATCCATATCTTTGGATTTGGTAGAGCTGCGAGGCCTTTCAGTTGGGGTTTGAGGTACAATTTCTTCATCATCGTGACATCGTCTATAACACATACTTCCTGAGTTGGAACAAAAGAGGAAAGCTGTGTTTTTCCCCTTCCAACGTTGAAGTTTAAATTGCTGGCTTTTGTCAATGCGAGTCTTTGGTGGAGAACAATGCCAACTACACGAATGGAACCAAGTTATGAATCTCCAATGACTTATGATCCACAGTGTGTTAAAGTTGCGAAATCTATAGATTCATGAAAGAGGCTTTACTGTATTCTTCAAAAAAAAGTTCAGCCTTCACTGTCAACTTTCCCTGCTGGGGGTTTGACAGGTGAATTGCCGTGCTATAGGGGCTGCAGTGAAAAGAAAGGACCTCATTCTCATGTTATTCTCCGGCAATCAATTATAATATCAAAAAGATATAGTTTTAAAATGCCAGGCACATGTCTTCAATGGAGAATTTCCATTTCATGTTGGTTTCGTGATTTTTTTACTAAATGAAGTATGGTTGGGGCCACGTAATTATCTTCAATAAGCTACTCAGTCTTCATTGCAGAGAAGAGAGGTTGGGTTTTAAGTTTGCATACCTGGAAAACTCATCCACTCTGCAGCAACGAGTCAGATAGAGTATGTTAACTATGTTATAGCAATAGAACAAAAAATAAATTATCGTGGAATCAGGATAAATTATTGTGGAATCAGGTAAAATACTACAGGTAGACAAAATAGTCAATGTCACCTTATTTTCTCATGCAAAGCAATCAGGTTATCGTCTTTGGAACCAACAAGCTGTTAAAAGTAAATCTTCATTAGCCGACAAATCAACAGTGAATCCACACCACATTCAAGGACAACTGTACACAACATACCATGTCAGCATAATGTCGTCGTTTCATTGACTGATGAGGTTCTGATATCCTTGTCAATGTTATCACCAGCTTTGACTTCCCTCGCATCTGGCATTCACTTTCCTCGACCTTCATTTGGACTTTTGGAGGAAGTGACCGTAAAGAGACTTTGATATGATTCCCAAATGGGTATTTGCGACCTGCGACCATCTCTATACTCCGGGGATCAGCTTCAGCCAGTGCCTCAAATGATTTAATTTCCATTGAATGTAGTGCATACAGTAGAGAATAGAGGCCTTGCCGAGAGTCAACAACAGGAACCCAATTTTCAACAGCAACCAAGAAGTCATAGAGCAGACCTTGGCCGTCACCATGCCAATCCCAGGTAATTGTTTCAGCGCATAAGGACTATCATCCCAGAGTTTTGGACGCAATAACTTTGCTAGAAGGGCTGAATTCGATGCTCCTATGTAATTCTTTTTGTAAATAAAATACTCGTTCATGCACTTCGCAATTCTACAACCATTTGAGCATATAGAATTCGCGTCCCACAGCAAATAGACACCAGCGGCTTGAAGCTAGCTATTAGCATCAAATACAACATCATGCATGCGCTAAGATTATAGTAGAAATGAAAACTGGGTCAGGAATAAATCATGAACTGAAGGATCACCGGTCAAGCAGTCATTAATCAACACATATATCTTTTCTTCTCTGGTATTTTCCGTTTCCCATTATCAGTGAGGACGTGATAGCGAAGTCGGCGAAGTCGGCGAAGTCGAGCATCTTTATCGGTATTTATGTCATTCAGAATCCTTTTCTCATTCCTTCTGAGCTGTATCCCTTCATTTTCCAATAAATAGATATACCACACTTAAATTGATAGTTCAAAAAAGGTAAATACATTGAACAAGAACTTGAAGTAGATTTACATGCAATTTCGTCAGCAAGGCATATCACGTCAAGAGCGTTTTCCATAGTGCAGTTTATGGGGACCTGCATAATTAGTTTCATTGTATCGAATTTCAAATAGTAACTCGTCATCAACCTTCCAGGCTCTGGAAAAAAAAAAGGAAAATGGTTCGAAACTGAAAATACCGTCTTATCCTCAAATGCTCAGGTTTACTAATATAGGAATTATTGCTACTGATACCTAGCAATTTCAAGGGGAAACCATCTTCATCGGTCCAGATCATTTGATGTTTCGACAACTCATTGACTTTCTGAATGCAAACCTCTGATAATCATAGCAGTAATTAGGAACAGAGAGACAAAAGGAAAAGGATTAAAGAAGCATTCTTCTTTACCTCCACCGGTGAAATATACCTTGCAAGTGCTTTTCTGCACGGTCACTAGATATCCTTTTTTTAACACATAATTTCCAGGGTTCTGACAATTCATCACGATTTCTTAATTACGAGAAAGAATATCTAGATGAAATCTTAATATGGGTTCCCGGAACAACATGCCTTTTTCATTCTCACATACAAGTATGATCACTTCATCCATTCAATTGCCTTGGTGATGTCATAGACAGTCAGTTGAGCTATTTCGGCCGTTAAAGTGCTCCGTCACAGATGGAAGCAATCTAGAATAAGCAGAAAGTCAACAATCAAATTAGAAGAATTCAATGCTGTTTCACAAAAACTAAGTTCTGAAGTCTCAGGCTCCATCTCAATGTAAGATTGGAAAGTTATATAGGCATACTATGATTCCACCATTTCACATCCATTCAACAGATTCTCATTCAAGTATACCTGCATCGGGTAATAATAATAATTGTAAGGACAGACAATAGCTACTTAATTCAAAAGATGTAAGCCATATCTACTGGCAAGTACATATAAACGAAATAGTGGGAGAAGATTTATGAAGTACCGTGTCTCATTTTGTCATGATTATAACCATTCCTGTATCATCAAAGGGTGGTCGGCCTGCCCTTCTACACATCTGCAAGACATCACTTCATGAAGAAACATATTTTGCGAGTCTAGATGCATTAACTCTGACATTTTTATCATCAAACTTCCATTCTTCTGTATAGACAATGAAATACAATCAAGATAGAGAGAGACTGATTCCCGATTCCCTTTTTTTCTAATAGGAATCTTCTTAAAAAGAGTTTGGTTTATTTCTTTGCTGATGTCTATTTAGACTGTTGACAAACCTGCAGCACTGTGCAACGGTCGTATTCCATGTACATGCCTTTCCCTTTGTTGCTGGGACAAAATACATTTTTGATAAATTACAGAGGTTTTTCAACTTTCGGTTCACTGGTGGTAGAAACGTTAGTTCGACATACAAGTGTTGTGTTTATGTTATTACAACTGTATGTGCTGGCAGGTTGATTCCATGAGCGAGAGTATTTGTAGTGCACAGAATTCAAATATCGCCATTAAAAAAAAGACTTTGAATGAGATTATGATCCTTGAGGGAAAGGCCACCATTGTGATAACCAAATGCAAACATGGAAATACTTTTTATTCTAGTACCTAATCAAGAGCCAAGGACCAAGGCAGAATACTAAATTGCAAAGTTTTCTATATCCCACCATAAAGAATCTAGGACTGCATTTGTTTGTCATTGCATGAAAGTGATGCTTCCCTTAGCCTTTCCTGCTGTTCTTTGTCCTTGATGAATGGATTTGAACGACCATAGGTCATTGCTGACTGAGACAGTCACTGTGCTGCTTCTTGTGCCCCTTTTCTTGTTGAACAAAAGACCAGAGCAGATTTCCCTTTCGAATATAGAATGAGAAGATCCGCAAACAATTTTTAAACTTGTAAGTTTAGAACATGATTTATTTTCTCGGACATCCTTTACAAGAAAAATATACATAAATTTCATTATAACTAATGTCAAAAGATTAGTTGAACAGTCCCTGCTTACCGAAGATATAGTTTTGAAGGCGCTGAACAACGGAAGAAGAACCAACAATTAGGAAAGTGAGAAGTGGTTTAACTTATTGATAATAACATGGAAGCTTCAAATTCCTAGTCCATAAAATTTTCCAGAGCAAAATAATCCAGAAATTAAGTCAGATGGATGCTTACCTTCTCAAAAAGAAAATCATTCTTTGCTGGAGCATATCCTGCAGCAGAAGTAGTTGGGAATTGGAATACAAATCAAAACAATGATAATGCTATGTGATAATAGCAAGGTAACTTGAGGCATGCACAAAACCCTTTAGTTTAATTAACCAACAATATTTAGCCTCCTCAGAAAATGCACCGGTAAGGAGTTTAGCCCTTTCTTGAGTACATAAGTTTTCATTAAATTCTCAATTTCAGGAACAGCAGAACTTGCTTACCGAAAACTTTAGTAGTCAACTTCACAGGTCTCATTTCTTCTCCAAACCTGTGAAGACATAATCCACAAGCAAAGCAGGCTAAAAAGGCCACTAGCACATATATATTACGTGTATGCATGCATTTATGTAAACATTCTGATAATATTCTAAAACAAAGGTACCTTTTAACGCCTTGAACAGGAACCTCGAGACCATTCTGCTGCAATTTTTATGTGAAGCGTGTAAATTCTCATATGTTCCATTGCTCCAAATTTAAACATTTGTTACTTTCATATGCATCACCATTAAATCTATCTTACCAAGGTCCTCGAGATTTGGAATGGTGACAGACACCGCCAGCAAACGAACATGAGCCAGAAAACTCGATTTCATTATAGGATTTCGCACAAGCATTTTCATTCTGCTGACAGTTGCCTCCAAAGCTGCTTCACGTGGATCATTCAACAGGTGAACTTCATCAATAAGTAGAAGTGCGATGTCACTAAAAAAGCTCAATGCCCCATCTTTTATGCCATGCCGAGTTATTGCATCAAATTTCTAAATGGAGAACAAAAAAGATTAGGCCAAGCTCCAATGGTGTCATGGGGATGCAAGCTGTATGTCTTACATGTCTGTCTAAGACACAATCTCTACCTCACCTCAGGAGTGGTTAAAATAATGCCTGCGTCTTGTATTTTCCTTATGTCATAAGATTCATTATCTCCTGGCAGCTCCAAGCAATTTATACCCAATGATTCAAACTTTTGGCTTCTCCTGTCCTAAAGCCTTTGATGGGGCTATGCAGATCTATGCAACAATAAAGAAGAAGCAATAAGTAATTTTGCAAAGAAGAAGGATTCTAATACAAACTTGTCGCGATTAATTGCACCATGTCAAATGGCATGTTTATCCTCTTGCTAAATGATGAATTCAATCAAATTTTTAATCAAGCATCAATGCTACATCATGGTGAATAAAAACATGCTTTTCAGACAGAGCCAGGAAAAAGACATTAATCACAAAGCAAATTAAGCTCAAGACTCCTCATCATATTAGAAAGTAAAAAAGATATCTAGCACCTTTAATTGGCATCATGGCAAAGAAGACTTACAGTCTTTAGAACTCCCTTTATATGAACAAACTTTGACTCCTCGGAGATTAATCTTGAGAGAAGCCTCAAGATACAAAGCTCAAAGAGTACTGTTTTACCGCTTCCAGTTGGTGCTGAAATGACCATGTTTCTATCCAAGTGGAAACAGACGGGGAAGCATTCACTTTGAAGAGAGTTGAAATGCCTGCGAGTTCCATGTAATGACAAACGGGAAGAAATGTTTTTAAGCACTCATAGCACTAAGGATAAGAAAAGAACAATTTCTGATTTGTTAAAGGTGTGCAGAATACAGATATCACCTGAAACTAAAGGCTGACTGAAAAGGAACAGGCAAATCGAACAAGGACTTTAATGTATACAAATCCATATTCACACTTGTTTCATGAATGTCTAAGAAAAGGGAAATTAGATTAAAAAATTAGGATATACAAAAGGAATAGAATGTCCCATATTTAAACAACGAAAGCAGACAGTAAACTCTTGATGCTCCTATTCTCAGATCAGAGAAATTCCACTCTGACGATCATCAACAAGAACAACAACATAGGCAAAAAAAAAAAAAAAACCTTCTAGTTCTCTCCAATACAAGAAGAAATTTCGATCAAACAACCTGTTTTCTGTGAACCAGCTTGGTAACACATAGATCAACGCGGAAAATATAACATTGAAATAAGCACATAAAATTTTCTTAGGTCTTTCTAGGATTTTGACCAACATATGCAAATTTTTCACTAATCCATATCAGGAGTGTCAATTTAACAACGAGATATTATATAAAATTTCAGAATTCTACTGAAAAAAAGTCGCAAATTGTTCTTAGTTCGAGTTTTTCTGTGAACAAAAGATCAACAAGCGTATAGCAGAAACTCCACAATGATAAACTGCAGAGAAAAAAAATACATCGATTCTGTTGGTTAGAGAGAGAAAGAGAAAAAACGAGAGAGAATTAGTTCTCAATTTCTTTGATACCGCCATGAGAATCGAAAATTACAGTGAAATTTCGGATTCGATCTTCGATTCTTAGCTGAAGTACCTGGTTGTCTAATGAATTTGCAAAACAATCACATAGCTTTGAAGTTTCGTGTCCCTGAAGGAAGAGAGCAAGGGGAAACCTAATCTGCAGAAGCATCGATAGTCACAGTAGAGAACTTTTGCAGGTCGAGGACGGAGGAAGAAGACGATTGAAATGAAATTGAAGGATATTTATAATCGGGGGGTTATAAAAAGTTCGGATCATGTTGTTTTGGCGGGAAAACCGGCCGATTTTGTCCTTTTTCCTCTGAACCGGACCGATTCGCACGTGAGAACAGAGATTTTTCCATTTTTCCCCTACTTCGACCCATCCGCATGGGATTTTTTGTTTTTAAAAATAACCTTTTAAAAGTTATGATTTTGTAGTTTTGCCCCCTTAATATATGGTTTTTTGCATATACGCTCCCACTAAACTTCACACTTATTTTATTTATCCTTTTTTTAGAGGACTTAAAAGAATTAAAAGCACGTTCCCACTAGAGTAAAGGCTTGACCCCGCCATCTAAATGTTAAAAGATTATGCCTTGATGTATTAAATGAAGGCAAATCTCGAGCAGATTTCAGGCCAATAAATTTATGTACCATGGTGTTTGGCAATGGTAGTTTATATCACTTTTTCAGTTATAAGCAGTGTAAAGTTTTCATATGCTACAATAATTAAAAAACAATAATTAAAAAATCGTTACAGTGTAAACCTCTTACATACTACAGTTAAAACAATACTAACCAATGATTCTAACTACCATGCCTAAAGTGTTTTACAAAAATTTTCCAAAGTCTTGGCGAACATGTTGAAATCTTATACCCAGTATTATTTAAGAAACTCAAAGTGCATTTATTCTAACGAACAATGTGATCATAGCTATCTTGGGACAATAATGGAATGGAGGTGGACAGCGAATATCAGCGGGATATGACTTCGAAAAGTTGAATGCCAGATTAACAACGTAAGAATGTCTTTTACTCAAGCTCATTACAAGGAGGTGGTGTTATACGAAGAGATTTGAGCTTTTACTAGAGTCATCTATAGCTTTCATATTGAAAGATAGTAAGAGATGGCATATGCAAGTTCTGCGGAGATGGTTGAATGCATGAGATGATTTAGTTAGGTTGCATGGATAAGTAGATTCTGGAGGACATGACCAAATTCAATGTCACACGAAGGAAACAAGGGTTCGCAACATTAGCAAGCTAATATGAAAGGGATCAAACGGACCGTAGGGCCCTGGTTTGGCACTCAAGACTAGATAGGATTATAAAATTAAGAACTACCTGTTTGTTTTGTAGGTTCAAATCACAATTCGAATCATTTCATTATAGTATTTTTTTCAAACTTGTGAACCAAATGGATCATACATGTTTGGTAAACTGTCAGATTAGACTCCTAAATTCTCCAAGCAAACCAGAATTTCATTGATGGGAGTTATGATGATTGTCTGTTCTCTCGGTGGACCATCTTATGATTTCAATCCAGAAAGGTATATTTATCTCCTTCAATTGAAGTTATGTGCAAATAAATGTCTGAAGATGTTTCTAGTATATAATGCAATGGGGCCTAAAACATTTGCATGATGTTTTGCTTTTGGATGTCAAAAGAGATGTTCCCTCAAAAGCTGAAATGTAATGGCCTTGAATGTTCAGTTAAAGAAAAGCAGAACTAAATCCAAACTGTTGTGGTTTTAGTTCCCTAACTTGACATCTTTGAGTCTAAGTAGAGAAAATGGTCCCCTTGGCCTAGGCAAAGCCCACCAACCACCAAGAATTCCAACCAAAGTAAATTTTTGATCTTTTACTTCCACTCTTGCAAGGCAGAGAAGCTTGTAGTCTTGAACTTCAACTTTGTGTGCGTATAATGACTGAAAAAGCAAAGAAAATCCGTAGTTACAAGTGGGAAATAGTAAATCAATAGTTTTTACTTCATCAAGATTAAGAACTTTAAGAACTGAGACCCATGAGGGCCTTCTTGGTGGCAAAATACAAGGGGATTTTGACAAATGGCTTTAAGAAACATTTTTTTTTGGACAAATGACCTCTTTTTTTTTTTGCATTAAAAATGAAGCCTTTAAGGCAGGAAAACTGCTCCACTTTTTATTTTTTTCATCATGTTGAGGTTCCTTTCCTTGCTCAGGGTGTTTTCTTCATCTTTTCGGAAAAAAAACTGGAACAGTTTTCCTGCCCAGAAGGCTTGATTTTTGTGCCAAAAAAGAAAAGGTCATTTCCCCAATTAAATTTTTTGGCCAGCTTTTTTTCAAATTTTTCCCAAAATACATGCAGTTCACATTCATTTATGATAGAATTCTCTAGTGCCTCAAACTATTTTGGTCAAAAATACACAAATTTATACGCACATCTAGTCCATTCTAACTCTTGACTATCATACACTTCGACAAACAACAGGTATTTCAGTGGACAAGCTTTCAACAAATTCATTGCAAATAAATGAACAACTGGCAACAAAGCCTGCCGACAGTGATGAAATGTTGAGAAAATCTAGGGCGTGGTGATCTTTCACCTGACTACTGGGAATGTAACTATCACAGTAGGTTGATCAGATGGTTTGTTATCGTACTTATAAGTCAAATAAACTCTAGCCATGTTTTCATTTCTTGGGCAAGCCTAAGTATCACACCTGGTATAAAAATCAAAACCATCCAGCGAATTCAGCAAGCCATTTCAAAAATTGCAAGATAAACATAAAAAAACAAATCATTTTGTTGGAAAGAGAGAAGAAAAAAAGTCAAATAAACCCTAGCCATGTTTTCATTTCTTGGGCAAGCCTAAGTATCACACCTGGCATAAAAATAAAAACCATCCAGCGAATTCAGCAAGCCATTTCAATGATTGCAAGATAAACATAAGAGTACAAATCATTTTGTTGGAAAGAGAGAAGAAAAAATGAAGATTTTTTAAACTTATATTGCAACAACTACTTCGTATAATATATTTGAACACGAAGCACGCACCTTTACACCATACAAGTGAGGCTCTTGGCGCATCAACTGACAACAAAACTGCAACATTTAGAGTTTACATCAAGGAGTTTGACAAAACTAACTAATTCTTTTTATCACTAACCCAACTGCTTTTATTATGGTTGCCATTCTCTTCTTATCCTAGGCCTTCACTCAAAAGGGCAGTAAGAAATGATGCAGAGGAAATTCATAAGGTCGCTAACCTCATTAACAAAAACATAGACCGAGAAAGGACTAGGCTTCGTGCTAAGAAGGAAAAGAATAACTTTGAATGCAATTATTGCAATAGGATCATCCAAGTGTGACAACACAGTGAGAGAGAAAAAAACTGGCAGCCAGAATTTCTTTGCAAATTTCCAGAGAGGATGTGGATTTTCTTCCACATCTGGAGCATGCCACGGTTCTATGTCATCAGGCCCCAAAATATCAAGTCCTACAACATGAAAATTTGAAGGAAAGGAATGGCTAAGAAGGAAGTAATCCTAGCAACAACAATAACATTTCAGACCAAAACAAACTTCAGAGGCATGACATTGGCTGCACAGAAATTCCCGCTTACCATCCATAGCATATGAAATACGAGGCCAAAAGCCGATTGCTCCAAACACAGCAGACACAGCAAGAACGCTTCCTATTCTCGTTGACCTTCCTGAAATAAGGCAAAATCACAAAGATAAAAAGAACAGTTGCTTAAAGAGAGAAAAATATGTTCTTCCCGACAAATAAAACATAATTCCAACAAAGTATTGAGCAATATATGAGAACTATCGACATATAGCTAGCGGCTAAATTCATGAATATCCTAAAGTAGTTCGAGAAGGATACAAGCCTAGTGAATTCCAAATTATAGATGCATAAAACTAGCTGCTTTGGATATCAAGCCTACACATATGGGGTGTGTTTACTTCACATGAAAGAAAATGGAAAATGAGGATTGTTTCCATTTCCCATTTAATCATGTGTTTACTTACATAAGACTTAAGATTGGTAGTTGGTTGGCCCCACAAAAAATGAGATTAGGGAATGCAGAAAAGGAATTCCAGTCCTCGCACCCCACTAGTATTGATTCCCAATTAAAGGGAAAGAAAGCCAAGTTTACTTAGATATCCTTAATTAGGTAACGTGTTATAAGCCAATGACTATTTAATTATGTAAAAAAAATAAAAATTACATTGATAACATTTCTATTCCCAAGTATACTAGAAAAGAAATCGGGTCGCATATCATTCCACTTTCTAGTAAATAATCCCATCGTCGCATTCAAGGCATTCTATTACAGTTTGGTAAACATGCCCATAGCTCTAATCTTTATAGGAAAGAATCCCAGATAGAAATCAAGCAGGTTTTTATATTGTAACATACATCGTTATCCAAATCATGTTCATTGTTTTTGAAAGTAACTTAACCTTTTCCCTTCAAATAAACAAAACAATAACTAGCAAACGCATTACTTTAGACCGCCAAACTTTAAGGGTTACAATCAAATGAGAAAAACACAACACATTACAGAATCAAAAACTTGCCTGAGAAATTGGTATTCTGAAAAGATATTGCTCGAGCGATTGATTTACATCGAAATTCTGAGAATCGGCTACAAAGTACAGGCTTCAGTTTGGCATAGACTGCGGAAGAAAGAGCAAGATTTTCAGTTACTTGAAGAACAACGGAAAATTTGACGAACAAAGTTTTATGTTTACGATGAAATCAAAAGAAAGAAAGAAAGACAGAAAGACTTACAAAATACTCTAAGCTGAGAAGAGCATGAACTAGAAGAGGTTATTATTGCTAGAGTTTGTTGGACCGGATAAAGGAATTTTCTCGAAGAGGCCATTTTTGGACTGCTACCATCTGCTAGCTTGAAAAGCCTTCAAAGCCGGGACGATGATCTTTGTACGTCTTTTTCGATGTTCTCTCAACGACAGAAAAATAAGAAAAATATAAGCCATTTTTTGCCGTTTCGAAAAATATGTCGTCTTCTTATCGAATGTCGTTTAGGCTATAAAGGCTGTTGTTCAAAAAACAATTATGCGCTGAGGTAGCTGAGGTTCAACAACAAACGACCCGTACTTTATGCTTTAGGATTGTTGTATTAGAAACTTCAGGTCGTTTTAAGGCGAACTTTGTGTCGTTTGATTCATTAAACAACACGTTGCTTTGTCTTTACTTTAGGGAACTGTCAAAATCCTCCCCATTGTTTTGCTTAATGCTTCACATATACTCTCGTATATTCTAAAAACACGGCATTTTTTTTTTTTTTTTTGAAGCTTACCTGAAATTTCTCCTCTTCATTGATCAAACAAGAACCTATTATTTCTACATAATTTATCATATTTATTTGCCCCACTAAAGAGCATCCAGAAATTCGAATTGTAGGTTATTAATAAATAAACTTGAGGAAAAAAAAATCATCTTCTCTCGCTTTCTTTGTCAATTTTCCCGCTATTATCTCCTCTCTTAAGTTTTCCGTTCACTGATGTTTTCCTATGTGAAACGACATACAGCTTGTCGCTCATAATTTGCTGTCGTCTCGACGACGCCGTTTTGTGGTGTGTTGCAGGCCAACTGCAAAGAACTTTTCACTTTAAATGCTGACATGGAGAGCTACAATTGGTTAAGAGACCAAGGCCGTTCAGAAAATATCCGAATCTCTAAGAACCAAAAATATCCCAAAGCGAAATGCAAAGACTACATTATTTGTATATATATATATTCTGAATTTGAAAGCTTCTGCAAAATGTCCGAATCCATTGAAACACAACACATAAAAGAAACATGTCAGCGTCGCTGGTTCCAATCTGCCAATTTCCTGTTCCAAAAGCTTTCCATGTTCATGGAAATTCCACAGCAAACAAACCCATCTGCAGGTAATGTATATTTATATGTCTAATGTAAAGACATAATAATGGAGTTGGCAAAAGGAGTTTTTTAGAAAGGTTTTACAACACTATGATATTCTAAAGCTGAAAATGCAAAAGCTCAGTTCTCTCTATAGATGTTGTACTTTTTAAATCATGGTGTAATGAAGTACACAATTCTCTAATCGTTTTTGTCCTCAAGATGGGGTCAAAAATACCCTTTGATCAGATGCTGTAACAGAAAGGCAGGGAAGAAAATGAGGACAGAAAAGAATTACTATGAATTGCTTGGCGTTTCTGTGGATTCAGAACCCCGGGAAATCAAAGAAGCTTACAGAAAATTGCAAAAGAAGCATCACCCGGATATTGCAGGCCAAGAGGTCGTATATATTCCATTAAAACATTTTATTATATCTTTTGATAATCTTATGGATACAAAGTTATTTTTCATTTTTTTTTTCACTGAGTAACATGGCATACGAGTAGTTAAAAAACAGCTCCAAATAGATCTATCGATTAAAAGATTACCATCCACTCGTGACATCACGAGCCACATATGCAAAATAATTGCTTGAATTGAATGACATTTTTTAGGTACATTTTGTCTTTAGGGGCATGAGTACACTCTAATGCTGAATGACGCCTATAAGGTTCTGATGAGAGAGGACCTGAGGTGGAAATATAATGCTTCAATTGGTCAAGTGAGAAGACACTTCAGCAAAGACAAATCAATCTTTGGTTACAGCACATGGAATGGACCCTTGAGATCTCAGGCTTTATTTGTTGATGGAAATGCATGCATAGGTCATAATTTTAAACCAAAATTTGTCACTCTTTTTCTAACCATTTTTTTTCTTCTATTCTCAGTTCACTTTTTTTCAACCATTCCTTGGCAGGGTGTCGAGAATGTGTACACCACGCGAGTAAAACATTCATTATGGATGAAGCTCTCGGATTTGCGCGGGTGAAAGTACAATACGGGGATGATGACCAAAAGATTGAGGCAAAGCCACATGACACATATCATGTTACATTTTTTTTCATGTTTTGGATGAAATTAAAGTGGTTAATGGAACTGACTCTTGCGAAACTCAATAGGTATCGGTGGATTCGTGCCCGGTGAACTGCATTTACTGGGTTGACAGGGAAGAATTGCCGGTGCTCGAGTTCCTAATTCAGCCTCAGCCAAAAGAAGGGTACGGCGTCTTCGGAGGTGGGTGGGAAAGGCATAAAAATGTTTTTGAGGCAGCTAAGTACTTCAACAAACAATTGGAACAAAAGGCATCAAATGAACACCAACATGGAAATGGTAAATTTTTTTCATTTATTCACTGGAATACAACATTACTTTGTTTTTTTTTTTTTTTTTTTTTGGTTCTAGAATGATTGTTGTGCTCATTGATGTTGCTTATTTTTGCAGTTACACATGAAGATGAAACTCCTGCTCAAGCCGAGGCCCGAGTTAATGCAAGTAAGAAAATAAAGATGGAGAGATTCTCAAGATTATGGAATTGGGCAAAAGAAGCTTTACACATGGATATGGGGCATAGTACAGAATAGCAAAATTATAAAGAAGGAAAACAAAGCCACTGAATGCAGGTTTTACTGACAATAGGATGTACTTCTTTCTCAAGTAAAAAAAAAATGAATAAATAAATAACTAGAAGCATGAACAAAATTAGAAGAGGATTTTATCGTGTTTGTGAATCTTTGCTTTTGCTCACCACCTTCTAGGAAAATAAATTATGGTAAAATAGGAAAAGAAGGTAAAATGGGCCCTCTTGTGATCAACAAGATTAATTCCTTGTCAAGTCAAACTCATAATTTTACAGCTTTCTAAGTTGAAACATAAACAAACTCCATAGAATATTTATCATTCCTAATCCTAACTTTCTAATCGAATCCCATAATGTAATATTGCCATGGCAAATTGAGAAATTTTCATTATTGTTTACTACTAAAAAACCGAGAGTCGGTTCGAAAAATGAGTTTGAATTAATAATATAACAATTTAAATTTTATGAGATAAAACATTATAACAATTTTGGTTCAAATTTATTTCTCAAACGATCTTTAATGACGTTGTAGCAGAAACTTAAGCAAAAAATGTTAAATTGAAAGCTAATAAAGAATGTGTATTGAGAGATTCTATTCTATAGTAGTCAAACAATATGAGATATTGGCACCTAAAACTTGCGAACAACAGCAATTAGTAGGTGAATTGCTTGCATTATAAAATACCACAAAAACCACAGCTCTCTAATTTATAATCAATCTCGTGTAAAGTGTGATAATGACTCTCAACAAATGGCTCATTATTTGATTGTAACAACTCATGGTTGGTGACCATAGCTCTCTCCCTTTCTTTCCTATTTGCCGTCTGTTATGAAAGATTCCCTGTCAACTCTACTATATATTAAGATTGCTTATTTTTCCAACTTTTTTTTGTGCATTTTTTGTTTCATTTTATTTGGATTTTTTTTGCATTTTTGGGAACATCTTATGTGGTTCATTATTGTTTTATAAAGCTTATTATATCCTTTGGTTAAATGATTGTTGTCTTTGCTCCATTGCCAACAATTGACCAACCATTATCTTCCTTTAACATAGAAATCCAAATCGACATTTATAATCTTTAGTGCATTATAGCAAGTCAAAATTAAAATTTCAGTAAAATGAAGCACAAAAATCCAAAATGGTCACAAGGGTACCCTTTAAGTTTGATTGTTGTACTGTTATCCACTTATGGTTATGTTTCTTGACCCCATTTTAATATGTTGTCTAATTCCATTTAAGAAGGTTTAACAAAGTTTATTTCCCTCTATCACAAAAATAAATGATAACAAAAACAGACAAACAAACAACAAGTTTCTTTTCCCTAAATTGGTTTTTATGCATTAAAGGCTAAAACATTGATATTATTCTGCTTCCAAGGGGAAACGAAACGATAATAGATTAAGATCTTAATTGCATACAGATAAACAAAAGATGTTTAATTGCACAAATTGATAGAAACATTGATTAAACTGTAATTTCTTCAATATTTAACTAATTAAACAAGTTAGGCTAATTTTTTACTCAAAGGAAACAAATAAAAACAGGATTAAAACGGGGATTCTATCCCCTACATCACACGCAACAAAGAAGCAAAAAAAAAATCCCAACCTTACGACACCCACCTTAAAAATAATAATAATAATAATAACAACAACTCACAGTTTGACAGGTCAGTCTCAGTTCATCTGTCTCTCTCTCTCCCTCTCTCTCTCTACACAGTCTGGTCTCTTCCCGGTCTGAGTGAACCGCAAAAATTTCACATGCTCTGCCCCGTAACACACTCATAAAAGACTCTCCCACCACGAGAATCACGAAAGAACTTTGCTTTATTCCCAAAGCAAAGTTTTTCTCTTTTTTTGGGTCTTAAAATCAGTCGCCAAAAAAAAAAAAGAAAAATCACAGCGAAATCAGAATCTCACTTCTCTCGAAAGATTGCCATTGGAATTTTTCCAAGCTCTCCGGATCTGGTTCTTGTTTTTTCCACCAAAAAGCAACGAATTTGAGTTCCATTTCGGAGCTAAAGTTCTTGAAATTTCGTGGATTTTCTGTGCTTTTATTTTTTTGGTTTGTTGTATGAATGAAGCTTAAATGAAGCGAAAAGTAGCTCAGCTGAAATCGACGTACAAATGGAGGAGGAAATTTCTGGCTGTGATATTGCTAGGTTTTTGTTTCGGAAGCTTGGTTTTGATGCAGAGTCGGTACAGTCGGATTATGACGCTGGCGACTACGCTGCGAGCTCAGAAGCCGAAGAACAAGATCGCCTTCTTGTTCATCGCTCGGAATCGGCTTCCTTTGGACATGGTTTGGGATGCTTTCTTTCAGGTTATTTTTGTTTCTTTTCTTTCTTTTCATGCATTTATTTCACTTTTGAGTTCTTAATCATGCGTAAATGGCTCAAAATTTCCAAAATTAGCTCTTGATTTTTGTCTTCATATATATATAATATATAATTCACTAAATTTAGATTTTGCAACGTCTAATATTTATCAAATTCACTGTTAAAGGTTTTTTGCTAATTGTATAGAACAATTCAGAGCCTATTTTGTGTTCTCTTTATTATAACATCAGCTATAAATTCCCTTTTTTTTTTTTTTGTTTTTTGTTTTTGGAATGTAAGTTAAAGAAGCAATTTTTACTTATTTTGGCAGGGAGGAGAGAATAAATTTTCAGTTTATGTTCACTCGAGGCCTGGGTTTCTGTTCAACAAGGCGACCACCAGATCGGTCTACTTTTTGAATCGTCAAGTCAATGATAGTACACAGGTGCTGCTTTTTAATCTGAATTCTCAAAATCTAAATTTCAAGCCAATTACTGAATTAATCCGAATTCTCAAAAACTAAATTTCAAGCCAATTACTAACAATTCTTTCATTTCATTCTCAAACTCCATATGTAAAGCTTTTTTCTTTCTTTCTTTTTTTTTTTTAAGTTCTTATATGGAAATTAAGTGATTGTTAATAACTTAGGATCAAATATAACTTGTTTTTGTGATTTATTGTTAGCGGTATGATGCATATATATATATATATATATATTTTGAATGTGTTTTTTATACCAGGTAGATTGGGGAGAAGCAAGTATGATCGAGGCAGAGCGTATATTGCTTAGACATGCACTTGAAGATGCTTACAATGAACGCTTTGCTTTTCTTTCTGACAGGTGAGATTGTCTACATAGAAGATTCTATGCATTGTTGTTTTTGTGTATCTCGGTTATTCAGATGAAAGTATCTCAACTTTGATGCAACTTATTGTTTTCCTTTTCGTACTCATTTCACTTATTTTGTTGTTATCTAACAGCGTTTCAGTTTATTGATTTCTTCACAGCTGCATCCCCCTTTACAACTTCAGCTATATATATGACTATATTATGTCAACGCCGAACAGTTTTGTAGACAGGTCAGTGAGTTAGCTTAAATATGTTGTTTCTTGTGGACCTGTACTTCAAAAATAATTGATTGTTGCTTATCTCATGTGGTCATGTGTGGAGAGATTTATGTTGATCGCTTAAGTATAAATACACTTGGTTCATACTTTTCAAGAGAACTGTACAATGGGTGGATGTTCTTTTCGTTCATCAGTATCAATTTAAATAAATCCCTATTAGCAGTTATGAGACATTTTCTGTTGAATTTTTCTTGTTGCATCCTTCTCTTTTTGGATTAATAAATCAAATTCTTTTATCAGTTTTGCTGATACAAAGGAGGGCCGCTACAATCCGAAAATGGATCCTGTTATTCCTGTTTATAACTGGAGGAAAGGATCTCAGGTAGGATAATCGTGTGTACTTCTTATATTTCTTTCAATATGAGTACAATTACAAATAAAATGAAATCCTTGCCATTTCCCATCATTCGATATGTCTGCTGATTACGTGATTCCTGTTTCCTGCTTTCTCTTCTCGCAGTGGGTTGTTTTGACCAGGAAGCATGCAGAGGTCGTCGTGAAAGATGATACTGTCTTCCCTATATTTCAATGGCATTGCAAGGCAAGTTATCTTCACATTGTTTTGGGTAATTGTCTAATCAAAGATAATTGCTAGCATTTTTTGGTGTTTTATGACATGGTTTCTTCTTTTCTAAGACATATGTATAATTAGTAGGGACTTCTAATAATTTGCATATTTAGAGGCCCGGCCCACTGTACTATTAATTACATAATAAAAAGCAAGCCTCTCCCATCCCGTAATTTTTCGTAAAACTATAGGATTTGATCCAATACTATTGGTGCTATGCCATATCTGGCTTTGGCCTAGTGAAACTAGCTGGTTTCTCAAATGGAAATGCTATTCAGCATAAAGTCCTCGTTAAGAAATGCGCTTATGTGAGGGCTTCTTAAACAGGACATCTTTTCTGCAACTAA
The DNA here is from genome assembly GCA_946598075.1 of Artocarpus hirsutus. NCBI lineage: Eukaryota > Viridiplantae > Streptophyta > Magnoliopsida > Rosales > Moraceae > Artocarpus > Artocarpus hirsutus. The sequence continues at coordinate 8,827 of CAMOHE010054260.1, read as the reverse complement.
AATTATAGATCTTAGGTTTGATTGGGAGAACGTCAACCTGGAGGTATCAGGCACGTACTTGATCTAGTTGGTATTCCAGAGGGGTGTTTGGTTATTTAAAGTTCCTCACTATTTAGTAGACAGTTTTTTTAGCAATCTTATCAGGTTTTCCTGGAGTCTTTTTCCTTGTTAAAGCTTGGCATTTTTCTTAACTTTTCTATGCACGACAATCATGCAGAGGAGGTCACTACCTGAGTTTTGGCGGGATCATCCCCTTGTAAGTACTTATTATATCCATTAACCCTATTTAATTGCCTCATAAAGCTTCCTGAAAAGGTGGTTTGGCACCTTCAATATCTTGTTGTGCAAAGTGTCTTTGCCTGCTATATTTAAGTCTTCATATCTCGTTCCTGTGTAAATTTAATTGTAATTTTCAGATAGCAATATCAAAATGTATTTGTGAGATAAATTTAATTTCTTTTGATTTATGTCATGAGCAGCCCACTGATGCATCCAAGGAGCATAATTGTATACCAGATGAACATTATGTTCAGACACTGCTAGCTGTAAGTTATTATCCTCTGTTACTACAGCGAGCCTTAGTGATTCTGATAAAACTTGTATGGAGTCATTTCAAAGAATATTTTAGCACTCTTACTCGTCTCTTATGTTTGGTTCAGGGTCTAAGCAGTATTTTTATTATAAAGCTTGTGTTTCTGATGAATCAGTCTTACAAATTTCAGCAGGAAGGCCTTGAAGGAGAAATAACACGAAGATCGTTGACACATTCATCATGGGATCTATCATCCTCTAAAGACCGAGAACGCCGTGGATGGCATCCTGTGACTTACAAGTTTTCAGATGCTACTCCCATGCTTATACAATCCATAAAGGTATGTTAATATGCCATTTTTTCAAATAAGGACAAAGCTATGATTTGAGCACTGGTAGTTCATTTTTGTTTATATTAGGTAAAACGTCATAGAAGCAATCGAAGTCATTAAAAAATGCAATAGATTTACGCTTTTATCACTCAAAAGCAAAATGTTTACTCTGCCATTGACGTGGCTGCATAAATCTATGTTTTAGTTTATTAAATTGCTAGGGTTCTTCCCTGACAATCTTCTCCCAGGATGCTGCTTGTAACTCTCAACTAAAATTGTCTTAAAAACTCTCTTATCAACGGACTTGCTGTAACTTTTTCATGCCTGAGGAAATTGAGTTTGCCTTGCTTGTATAATCTAATAAGAAATATTCCATCTTTAGTTTTTGAAACTCATGGTTTCTAAATTAAGCATTTTTCCTTCTTTGATTGAGCAAACAAGATATAAAAAATCTAGAACAGACCAGACTAATTTTCTTTCGGAGCTAGACAAACAAAGACACTGATTACATTTGCAGTAAAAAACTATGGTACTAGTCTCAGTGTAAGCTGCCGCATATCTTCTCTAGGTTCATTTGCAATATAAGATTATGTTTCTTATCAAATTGGGGTAGTAAAGCATACAAAACAAACTAATTTATTTTGCAGGATATAGATAACATCTACTACGAGACCGAGTACCGAAGAGAATGGTGCACTAGCAAAGGAAGACCAGCTCCATGCTTTCTTTTTGCCAGAAAATTTACACGCCCTGCTGCTCTCAGGCTTATCAATACAGTAAGTTTGAATTCTTCATATTTAATACCTTTGGTAGCGAAATTTGTTCTGTATATTACTTGCATTCTTATTCTTTCGTAAAATTGAACAAGTTCCACATGCTTATTATTATTTTGTACATTTTCTGTCTGACAGTCAGCACTGGAGCTTTGAATGGAGCGACTAGTATATCCTAAATAGGGAAAGTTTATAGGTAGCTTAAAAATGTCTGTTCTTAACCCATAGGAAACAAGTCATGTGAGTGCAAAGAGAAATAAGAAAAGGAGTTGGGGGATGTTTTATTGTGGTGCATAATGTAAAGATTTTTTGTCGTTGAAGATATATAATAATAAGAAGAGTTTTTGTTTTTTTTTTTTTTTTTGTAATATATAGAGAAAAGAGTAATAATCGGACAATATAATGAGATTACAAGGACGACCCATCTTACAAGTTAACGTCTGCCTTCAAAACAATTTCCTGAGTTATGCTTTCTTCTAGACAGCTTCTCTTAAAAGTTCAAAGTAGGGGACAACCATCACATGATGCTTGCGTGGTTTAATATTCATGAGATGTCACAGGCCCGTTTGGGTCAAGGGTGTGAACCCAAAACTTTATTTTAAAAAACGTTTTGCAAAGAAGAGTGAATTCTAGTTTGAACCCTTGCTTTGACTGTTCAAGCCAACAGAAACGGGCCTCAAATTCAGGAACACCCCTTTTCATGTTTTCAACATTTTTGAATTTAATTTTTCGATTCACATTATTCAAACTTTGCATTGCAACCCAAAAAGGTTCAAACTATAGGTTTTGAACCAATGAACCAAACCCCCTAAGATTTTACCCTCATTTTCTCCCATTCCGTTATATATTAATTTAAGGATCTAAAACTAAACGAAGTCGAAAGTTAAAGCGCCAGTTTCAAAAGGAGAACGAGACTCCAGCTGAACATTCTAAGAAAACACAAATAGACAATCGTTACATGCATACTACAAGGAAAAAAGATTTTGACTTTCAACTTGTTATGCATTATAGAGTGGAGTCGTATAAATGCTGTAGTTCTTTTTGCGTTTTTTTTCACCCTCCACATCTTAACCACCAAAGGGCTTCAATACGCTTTAACTACATTTCTAGAACGGTGAAAACACTTTTACGCTCTATCCCAAAGGGATGGAAGATTTATAATTAAAAAAAAAAAAAGCAACAATTCTGTAATCGTATATACCGCGAAGCATCCCTCTCCTGAAAAAGAGGCCAATGTTATAAGTCCTCAAACTGATGATCAGTCTCATCATATATCTCCTCCTACATAATGCAAAGTTGATGTCAGACAAATCCTATTACGAGAAAGTAAAATAAAATCAGCAAAAATGGCTTAGCGGCCGTGGCCTCTTGTACCTGCAAAAGCTCTTCAATGACATCCTCCATTGTTATAATTCCAACAGCTTCTTCCTCCTCAGGAAGCTTAGGAAGTGCATCGCCGTCGATATGTAAGATACCGGAGTCTATGTCCTTTGTCCACCTCTTTGACCTGGATCCACTCCTATCTAAATTGTTTCCACTGTTGGGGAAACTCTTCCACCTTTGGAGTGATCTCTTGCTCTTTAGCTTATTTTCTTGTGGAGGCTTTTCACAGTCAATGTCAACTCTTACATCTTTCGCTGAATCTATGTGAGAGCAATAATTGTTGAAAAAATAGAAGAAAAAAATGACTCAGAAAATTCCAGGTATGAAGGAAGTTAGTGCTTACTGTCAGCAGGCTTTTCAGCAGATTCCTCCGCTATGTGGCCACGTCTTCTTACCACAACAGCCATGTGACTATGACCTTTCTGAAACTCATTCAATATATCATACAGTGGCAAAGTTTCTGGAACCCTGCAAAGACCAGTGCAGAAAATCAGTTTTGTGTAATTTGATGCATATCAAGGATTTCCTAGAACCATCCTATGTGTATACTTGTGTTATAACAAACGCCATTTACTTCAACCAAGACAAATACCTTGGAATCCTACGTATGGTGACGTTCTTCACAGGAATTCCGTCTTCTGGGTGAATTGTCAACAAATTTTTTACCTAAAGATCAAACTAAAAAGGTTGAGGGGATGTCAAGAAAACATGCAAATCCGATATAGTTAGTAACAAATTCATTCCATATAAACTGCAAGATAGGGCTTGATCCTTCATGCAAGACTGGCACAGAAAATGGGGGAAGAAATTACCAGGACAAGTCCGGTTATGTTTGTGGGTTCCTCATAAAAAAGGGGTACTCTACTGTGCCCTTTTTTCAATATGAGACTCATCAACTCCCTGTGTGATGGCAAGCATTAGTCTATGTCTATGATCTCCAAGAATTGGAAGGAAACGTATAATTTACTAAAAGTACCAGTCAAGCTTGGCGTTAATATCAATTGTAAAAGCTTGAGATATAGGGGTCATAGCATCGCCGGCTGTTTTCTCAGTTAGTTCAAGGGCTCCGGCAATTATTGTCGTCTCGTCATGTGTCAATTCTCCACCTTTTCCAGCCTGAAAACATCTCAGAGTGTCAAAAAAGGGACAGTACAATAACAGACCGTTTGAAAGCCCCAAAAGAGAAGTTTCTCAAGTTTTGTTTTGTTGGTTCTTTTATCTTTCCTCTGTTTTATTTTACTTTTATTTTGTTGGAGGGAGCATGGTTTGGTGAAAGGATTAGACTAGTCAACTAAACCACATTGAACGATCTAAACAGTAAAATTTCGACTGGGCTAAATGGTAGAAAACTTACGACGTTGATTACAATATGGAAGCTTAAAATGCAGAAAGCTGTTAACAAACCTCATTGCCATGCAAATTGACAAGTGTTTTCAACTCAGCTCTACGAAATAGGGCAACATGTCTATGGCCCAGAAGAAAGTCCAACAACTGGAAATTCAAAACAAACAAACAAACCAATATTAAAAATAAAGTAGCATCTCACCCATATCACTCGGATAAAAGAATGTGACAAAATGAACAGAATCAGTATATACCTTGCTTATCGGAAAAGCCACGGGGAAGCAAATCCCGACAAGAACCCGGACAAATGGGGTTACTGTAGCACCAATGGCTAAACCATACCGAGAACAAACCGATTGCGGTATAATCTGATCACATAAATACAGAAAATATCAAATCACTGACACAAACAAAAAACAAAAACAAAGAACCTGAATGTAAAAGAGTCCACATGTTTGGCATGACTTGGTCTTCATTACACAAAAAAACTGAAATGTAAATAAGAGACTCACCTCACCAAACAGGAGAATCAATGTCACAGAGATCAAAATAGCCCCCCAAGCTGTAACCAGACCATCAAGAAAAATGGGAAGCGCCTAACAAAGGAAAATCCGTAAACAAAATTAAGCTTTTGAAACATCAAACAAACGTAAACGTAAATTAATCAAATAAATGGTACCTCCATAGCAGCAGCATTGCAAATCAGTAAGGTGCAGAGCAATAAATGCTGATTTTTGACGACTGGCAATATCTTTGCTGTGAAGTTATTAAATACAAAATTCAGTATGAGCAGATTATAGAAATTCAATATCCAGATGGTCTAATTGATTCACATTGACATTTTGACTCTTCTTCCTATTTGGAAGACCAACCAAACAACTAACTGAAATGTGAAATAATCTCACTCAAGTTTCTTTAAAAAAAAAAAAAAACGGTGTATCTAGGGTTGCATGTCAACAAAAAGCATTCATTTTCAAAAATACCGTCGTCCTCCTCATTTTCTCGGAGTTTCTGAGCAACCAAAAAAACGGACCGTAACAAAAGCATAAGAACACAAGCAGAGAGAGAGAGAGAGAGTTACCGGCATAAAGACGATCCTTGGACGTGCCAGACTTGGCCAGAACTTCGAGATCGACGAGGCTGAGAGACATGAGCCCCAAGGTTAGACCGGACATCAAACCCGCGAACGCCACCAACAGGACGATCACCACTATGTAAATGAAGAAACCGGTTTCGCAGCACTCATACTCCACCGCCATTAACGACGATTTTCTTACGCTCGAAAATACGAAAATGACAAAAAGACGAATGCCACGCAGACGAAGACCGCCGACTAAGACGACGGGAAAAGCGGCGCCGCCATTTTTAGCACGCACCTATGTTCGATGAGGAAAATATATTTATCTTTGAAACCAAAAACCTGAATTTCCTTGTCACAGACAGAGATATATAAAAATTAGGATTTAAAACGAGTGATTATCAATTTTTTTTATTAAAGAAGAGTGAAGAATATCACCATATTTTCTTAACAGAGCTTTTAACGTGAGTCTAACTTCAATCTATATAATACATATATAAATTGAATAATATATATATATATATAAATTGAAAAAAATATAATATATATATATATATAATCAGATAGTCTCAAACAAATCAGATTATAATATATATATGACGATTAAAAAAAAAGGAAAAAAACAACTAACGTACCCAATTTACAACGATTAAGTTGGACAAAAAACGTGAGTTCCAGGGACAGGTGACGGTGACGGTGAGATTTTCGTACGGTTGCAAAACGTTTTTTGTTTTCCTTTACGGCGGGTTTAGTAACGAGGAGGATTAAATATATGGTTAATCCCACTTGTACCTCTTATTATTTTCATGATATTGTGCCATTTATATTTAAAATTATAATGACGAGTTTTTAAAAAGAACAATAAAAGTGAATATATATGAATTGCTTTGATTTTAATTATTTTGATTTAAGTTATGCGATTTGAATTAATGATTTGAGTTGTTATCGAAATTGACTTTTGAATGTGCATTTAATGAGTTAATCTGAATAAGAATAAAATTAAAATTTATGTTTGGATAGACAATATAAATTTATTTTGATTTATTAATAAATCTAACAAAATTTTAAAGTTCATGATCCTAAAAAATATTCAATGTGGATCATGATTTATTCATTTGTTCATTAAAAACGTAATAAAAGAAGAATAGTATATCAAATAAGAAATTATAATTTTTTTATCAAAAATATAAAAGAGAATTTTAATTTTTATTATAGCGAATATATCCAAAGTCTAAAAAGTTTAAAGGGTTATAACTCTATTAAGGATTTATTTGATTTAAATTTTAAGAGAAACTAACATATATTGAAATGATTTAAAAAATTTTAATACAAAAAATTTATCAAATATACAAAACAAACAGGTCCATAGTTAATAACGGTGTTTGTCAGCTTCAGGTTACTCACGTTTCCAGGTTTTCAAAAAGAAAGAAGAAGAGAGAGAGTTTGAATCTCACGCCGTGTGGAAACGAGTACGACTTGATCCCACTACATTTGTATCGTTGCGTGTTCCACTTAAATGGCACCAAACAATAAACAAAGCAACGACATGTCCTTTTCTTGAGTTTAATTTCCCAAACTAGAGGTCGTTTTGCCATGGAAACGCCATCAGACTTAAACAAAGAACGATGTCCATTTAGTTTAGAAAGTAAGTTAAAACTTGAAGTTATAATTTAAATACTGTAACATATAAGAGTTTTATATTATAATAAACCACTCTGATACATGAAAATTTTATACTGTAATAAATTAATTGAAATTTTAAGTTTCAACTTGTTTCTCAAACAAAGCAACCGTCATTTCCAAAACCTCACGTTGTATGATGGAGTAAACGACACCAAGTTTGCACATGTGATTATGTTTTCTAGCAATAGTATTTCCTTTGATAGAATTATTAGGGGATTTATAGCAAATAACATTTTTCTAAGACTAATGAGTAAGTATAGATTTTAAAAATATTAATAGTAACTAGTAAATTTATAGTATAAGTAATATATTTACCTTCTTATTTTTAATGTAAATAATTCTTATTTATATAATAAATAAATTTAAGGCTCAAATAATTTAAATAAACTAGAAATTATAAAAGTTACCTTACCATTCTGTTTAAAGATTGAATAAGGGCCGACTTTGCTTCCAGTTCCTCTCTCAACCAACTAAAACTCTAGCGTAGTACGTAAAGCATTTACTCATAGAACACACTTCAACGTAGCACTCAAGCATGCCAACTTAATGGGTAAAGGTTATATATATGAAACTCATAAGGTGTTTGGCACCATTGGTTTGAACCAAGAACATTTAAAACTCTCATATATTATGGTATAAAACTCTCACATGCTATAATATTTAAACCAAATATTTTACTTCAAATCAAACTACCAAACACCCAATCAAATAATACACCCAGGGACAAAGCTACTCATGGATGAAGGTGGACGTCTGCCCTCCGAACTTTTTTTTATCTTTTTAATTTTGTATGTGAAGTTTTATAAAATTTGTGTCTTATCTCTTTCAAAATTGTATATTGTGCTTCTAAAAGTTCATATATCTTCATTTACTTTACCTCATTAGTTCAATTACGTCATCATTACTCTGAATAATTTTTTTAGTTCCACCCCAAATAAACCTAAACGCAATAAAGGAACAAGAAGCTCCACAAATATATGGCAAAGTCGTTCCAACTCGTTAGTTTCAACTATAAAGCTTTCACATGTTACAGTGTAAAAATAAAATACGATACAATATGAAACTCTCACATGTTACAGTATTATAGTTTTAACTCATAATTTCAACTACGTTCTCAAACATCTCTCAATGTTTCAGGTCAAATTTCAAAGTGGTAAGGTAGTTAGGAATGTAGTAAAAGTTTGTTAAAAAAAAAGGGCATTTGTATTGGAGGGACATTACACTGGGTGACAGGTGGTAATATCATAATCTCAAAGAAATAAGAGTAGGCCAGTAGATTAATATAGCTGCCGAATTCGAGAGCATTTTCTCACGCATGCATTGGAGAAACTGAAGAATGATCTCAAACTTGTTGCAAGCATGTAATAATATAGCCGTTGGAGAAGAGATGGGGCGTTTGGTATGCAGTAATAAGTAAGAATCATATTCTTGGGAAAATGATGGTAGGAAATATGATTCCCAGAAACCAATATTATCACGTTTGGTTATACATAGAAATCTTTTATTAGATTTCTATGAATAATACATTACTGTGTTTAGTTGTACATATGAATCTTGTATAATTGACAAAATAATTTATAGTATTAACATTAAATGTATCAATATAATATATTAATACTAATATTAAATAATAATAATATAAATATAAATATAAATAATAAAATAATATTACATATAATTTAACATTAATATTACTATGAATA